>JAPYZL010135081.1:0-38946 GCA_030522825.1 Platygaster orseoliae
TCAATTCATCTTATTTATTATATTTATATATTACATTATAAAATCGTATTGTATTTTCTTATTATAATATTAATTATTATTTACTCTTATTAATTCATTGTTCTTTTTTTGTGAACTAAAATTCTCGTTTATTCTACATTTATTTTTTTTTTTTTTAACTAATTTTTGCCTTATCCGGGGGGTTTCGCCCCTTTCGAAACCCCATCGGGGGCAAGTCCCCCGAACCCTCCCGTCGTTCGCCCCACCTTTGTTCGGGTAAACACCGTTACACCCCCCCCCCCCAAGATGCTTATAACTTACATAGAAACAATATTCATCATAAACATATGTACGCTGTGGTGGCTATACTTTTAAAAATTCGAATTCTCGCGCCCCACATTTAGCCGACCAATAGCAAACGTGGAAGGTGACGCTCGAGCCCTCGCAGCACACAAAACCACACACGCACACACATCAAAAACAAATCGCGGTTGACAGGTGCGGGCCACGAAATGTTTATCGCGTATTTCGTTATTAATTCGCTAAGCTCGCGCTAAAAAACGTGCTCCCCAAACATAAAAAGTCGTGTGCACCTCAGAGCCGTGCCGTTCACAGCCTCGGTCGACTTATTTCTGGACTCGTCCAGGAACGGCAAAACACGGCTCCTCGGTACACAATGTACTATTAATTTTTCTCCAATGACTTTTTGTACTTTCAGTTTGAGAACAATCAAAAATTAAAATCTGGAAATTTTTCACATCTGAATTCAAGAAAAAAAAATACAAGTTTCGTATGTCCATGAACTCTAAAATATCAGTTTTCTAATTTTTTAAAAATCTAACTGAAAAATGCTCTAAAGTTTCATTGTCATGGTTACCTTAACTCTAATTTGAGTTCTTACGTTCAAAATATTAAATTAAGGTTTTCGGCAGTTGGAAAAAAATGTCAATTTGGAAAAAAACTGAAAAGCCAGAATAATATCTTGCTGAATCTGGAAGTCCTGGTTTCCAGAATACAAAAATCATGTAAATATACTGAGTCTCAAAATTCTATGTTCTAAAAATTGAAATCTCTGAATGCTATACTTAAAATAATAAAATTCCAAAATTCAATACTTTAATACAGGTCAAAATGTCATAACCTTATATTTATCTAATATAAAATACAATAATGTAAATGCATGCAGATTTATGAATACCAGAATGTAAGACACAAAAATAAATTTTCTAGATTTATCTGTTTTGCTAAATTTATTATTGACAAGTCTGGATTTAGGAATTTTATTATTTTTACTATGAAATGAAATATTATCAACCTATAAATCTAAAAACAGTTCTTGCGTTCAGAAATCTAGAATAAAGTCGCGGAAAAATTTTGAATATGTTTGTTTTCTAGAGTATATCATTCAGGGATTTGAATTATAACTGATGAAAGAGAATTCAAAGCCTAAGAATGTAAGTTCTAAACCCATAAATTACAATTCTGAAAATAAAGTTTCAGAATCAAAGAATCAATATTATTTTGGACTATTACAATCTCATATTATTTTATTTATGGCTTTTAATTGAATAAAAAACTTTCGTTGTAAATATTAAGAACTTAACGTTTTTATATTCTAGGATTCAAAAGTCTGGAATTTGGAATTTTATCATTCTGTACCTCAGAATTATGTTTTTTAATTCAATATTCCAGACATTAAATTTTGGAATTATGACATTAAAAAACGTTTTTATTGAATTTTGCACTTTTGATTTCCAGAACTTGAAATTATTTTTCTATCTTTTGATTCTATCTTTTGATTCTATCTTTTGATTCTTCTTTGAATTAAATTTTTTTCTCAAGTTAGTATTAACTTTTTCAAGTCACAGAATCTATGCGTATGATAAAAATTTCACACGTATATAAGGCACGCTTCACTATAGAAAAAAGTCGATTTCATGATTTTTTTATACTTTTCCACAAAATTATACGTGTAAAAAGAAAATTGTATGATAATTTGAAATTTGTGCTTCACAAACGAAACTTAAGTGTAGAACTTACCATAAACAAATATTTTCTTCTAGTAAGACTAGAATATTGCAGTTATTTTTAAAGTTCTTAAGCATTTTTTTCTGTACTTTTTTCGATTGAAAAATTTCTTATATATTTAAAGTGACACAATTTGTTTTTTGAAGTTGAGGAAAAAATACATGGAAAAAATTATAACATTATTAGTTGTCGTTACTGTTTTTGAATTGAATTACATATATTGAAGTGATGTTAAGATGAAGAGAAATCACGATTTCACTCATTACAAAATAACACAATCGATTGCTACAATAATGGTACACTTATCAAAACTTGGAGAAAGTTTAACTGAAAATAATACAAGTTAACAACCACCAAAGTCACTTGACCTCAAAAATTCGTCTTTGAGATGTTTTCCTCATGATATTCAAAACAATCTCTTCTCAGACGTTTAACTAAATGTATTGCATTTACTCATATAAAAGTAAATTTTGACTTATTCAAAACGCAATCTTTAATTATAATATCACCAAAAATAACTCACTGTAAAACGTTTTTCATCAATTGAAGTTCTGTACGACTCACGCAATTTTTTGCACTTCAACCACACTCCAAATTGAATAAATTTTCAAATTGCCCATCCATAAATAAATAAATCCACACTGACCCAAAGGTTTTTCTATCTTGTATCCATCAACATTCAAGCAACAACACTCACCTTATTTGGCCAAACAGAAAAATCACAATAATAAAATATTCTGTAATGAACTAGTTCACTAAAACATCCATTCCAATAGACACTGCACTTGCAACTGACCCAGGTAACTCGTAGAGCCCCAAAAGCTAGAAGACCAAGGCCCAAAAACCTTGAAACTCGCAATTTGCGTATCCAATTCGGCCCGGGGCTCATCGGCAAGCCTTTGCCTATGGCACTAAATCAAGGCGCAAACAAATACGTACGTTAAAGAATAGAATAGAATGAACTGGCCTCCCGGAGCCACGAGACCCAGTTTTTCGAGAGAAATTCCTATTTTCGAACCTCCCGGATAAAAACCCTTCGGTTTTAGGAGGTCAAAGGATTCCTTGGATGATTTGTTCGTAAATTGCTGGGGACAAGACGAGAATAATGAGATTCGTTTTCAAGACAAGTTCGAATAACACTGTGTTAGAAGACATTTCTTTCGTAAAACTGGGGCACCAGAGTTTTCAAAGCTTACTTTAAGTGTCTAAATTCAATGTACAGAGAGAAATTTGTGGTTTCAGTGACGATTTATTCGGTAAGATATAGACCAACCAAAAGGTTCGGTTATGACAAGTAAAGTTTTTATCATGACGACTAATAAAGTTTTTATTAGTCATTTTTACGTTTTTTTTTAAATGTTATTATTCATTATTTATATATTTGAATAAATGATTTGAATGCTGGACTCAAATATTTCTTTTCATGTGGTGTAAGTTTTTTTTCTGTTAAACATTTGTTTTCAATTTGGTTGCATTTTTGACGAATTTTTTAGATCAATACGAAACGAAAACTAAATAGCAATAATAATAAAAAAAAGGGTAATAAAGAAAAGTTTTCGAAAATTAATCAACTTAAAGTAATTTTCATCTTTTTTTATATTTGAGGCCAAGCCGTGCATAGGACAAAAATAAAAAAATTGTTTATATAACGTTATATCTTCAATTTCATTAAGATGAAGCTTTGGTTTTTAATTAAACAAATGTGAAAACCTATTTATTTATTGGAAAAAAAAATTTCGGAATTTTTCAAAAAAACATAATATTGTTGGTATTAACTGTTACCTCTTTAAAGTGTGTGTACATTTATTTGCAGTATTCATGAATTTTATCAATCTTGAGCCTTACTATTTCAGAATAAACGAAATGTCGATTTTTGATCATAGATGATCAATTATAATCACTGTGAATCGTTACATTTGAAAATATTTAAAATTGTTATTTCATAAATGTCTTTAAATGAATATTTATTGTCGACAAAAATCTTGTTGTGGACCAATATTAATCCAAAAAGTTGATCAAAAATGTCAGGAAATGACAGATTTTATGACAAGCTCAGTCCAAAAATACTCTGTAACAAAAAATTCCCATACATTATGAAAAATTTTTATCTTATATACATAAATCGAAAATTTTTCATATTTTGTATAGAATTCCCATATAGATGTGGGATTTTTCTCATTCATGAATAGAATTTTTCGAAAAGGTACGGTAAAAATGACATACTTGCACAAGAAATTTTCCATATTCGTAAAATTCCTCCACAATTCGAGATAATTTCCATACAATATAAGACAACTTTCATTCACAAATACAAAAAAGTGCAATTTTTTTGTAACTAAGCTAAAAAAATTATTTTTAATTGCATGAGGATTTGGTGATATTTTTTTTAATAAACTTCGAAAAGGTAAAAAATTAAATATTTTTACTCCCAACCTGCAAAATGAACGATCATGTACTCTAATCTCGAATCCTCCAGAAAAATCATATACAAATGAATTTTAAAAATTGAGAGAACCTCGATTAAAAATGAAATAATGCCAAATTTATTCATTTGTTTTTGAGTTCTGTGTTCTGTGGCTCAAAATTTGAAGGATTTGAAGTGTAGTCAGTGTTCATAAAATTAAAATCGAGATAAATAAATGATTTAAAAAATAGTTGAATCAATAATTAAATCAAAATTATAATAAATCAAAAAATACATACGAAAAAAAGTGATATCACATGTAGATTTTCAAGATGTAAAGATAAACAAAAGTATTTCAGGATAATCTTGGGAATTCCCAAAAAATTTTTAATAATACACTCTCGTAAAGTTGTATATTACAAGCAGACTTACTGTGTAATTTTATTTCATTATAATATCATAATTTTATTTGACTTCATTGAGTTCAATTGTTGGTCACTTTAGTTTCACCATTACCCAATGACGACCAACATAAAAACTTCATTATTAATATTTCCATTAGGATATGTACATCTGCATATGTTGCAAATTTAGTATAACAATTTGTTTTCCAAAAATGTTGTAAATACTTTTCATCCCTTGGAAAAAATAAATTCTATCTTTATTCAAAGTTTTCCAGATGTTGGAACCTTTTTAAATCGATGCAAGATGAACTTTAAATTCCATCTTTTTACTGTTTAACATGAATTCTGTTGATTTCAAAAACAAAAAACTTCAATTTCGAGGATTATCAATTATTTGTTAAGTTTCATTTAATATTCATATACTCTAGGGAATTCATAAAATATTACAGTAGAAATCACAATCTCTCGAAATCAACTATATTTTTCTCACTACTCAAAAAAAAAACTCTTTTAAGGGGGTAGTCAGGTTTGAATGACCTTTTTTTTAACAACTTTTTTTTGTTATTTATTTTTGTTCAACATTTACAACTTTTTGATATCTCGTAAGGCATGTTTTTAACTAGCAAAAGAAAAAAAAATTTTATTTTTCATCAATATCTGGCAAATTCATGGGCAATACGGATAAGGCCTTATTAAAAAACGGTCGCCATGATTTTTCAACTTTGATTCATCTGAAACACAAAAACCCAAATTTTTCTTATAGAGTACATAAATGGCTATAGCATGAACCTCGGTCTTGATTGTTCATTAATATTTAATAACAAATTCACTTAGTTATATGTTTAAAAAAAGGGGAAAAAAAGCGAAATATGGCAAAATTCTTCATAATTTGTTTATTTATAAATATTTTTTCATAACTGAAGTTCATGCTATAGCCATTTATGTGCTCTATAAGAAAAATTTTGGTTTTTGTGTTTCAGATGCCTCAAAGTTGAAAAATCATGGCGACCGTTTTTTAACATGGCCTTATCGTATCTCCCATAGATTGGCCAGATATTGATGAAAAATATTTTTTTTTCTTTTGCTAGTTAGAAACATGCCTCACGACATATTAAAAAGTTGTAAATGTTGAACAAAAATAAATAAAAAAAAAAAGTTATTAAAAAAAAGGTCATTTCAATCTGACTACCCCCTTAATCTTTGATTCGAGGGAAAAAGCTTTTTCTAATTTTTTATTGATTGCCATCGAACGGGAAAGCCCCATTTCAATTAGCGTCACAAAGAGTACTCCGAGAGCACACGCGAAAAGTGCAGAACCATTCATTCGGTGGCTATTTATTGTTAGGCCGAACCTTCCCCAGGTTTCCTGCCACCGGCTACTCTCGGTCTCTCGAACAATGCAACCATAATTCACGCTTTTGAATCAGCGCGCGAACGCCCGCGTCGATGGTACCGAAAGCGCGTGGCAAACATCCCCAAAACGTTCCCCGGAAGAAATTTTCTAGTATGATCGTGTATATTCATACAAGGAGATAAAACTTGAGGTTTAATTAATATAATTATACAATAAATCACTAGGAGAATGTGGAAAATGTCGAAGAACATTTTGATTTTGATTCTAATTCATTTTTTTTCTCTTCGGTACTCACGTACAAGGTTCACATACAACTCATTGACAGTTTTTTGTATTAACTGTAAAAATACATGAATCGTAAAATTTTTTGTGTTTAATATTCACAAGCATATTCTATCATGTTAAAAGTTAAATTCCTGAAATCTGTATTGAAATCTATTTACATATCAGAAAGTTTTTCAAATTGTATAAATACTGAAACAATACAAAAAACATAAAGTTGAAATGATTTAGATTTAGATTTCCATCTCGCCACCCCTCTGTATTCACCTTTGCTAAGATGAGAAATGTAAATGGTAGGAGAAAAAAGGCCCGAAAAAAATGGCAGCGGCGCGAAAAAGGCGCTGGCGTTCTTTGCATCGGAGGCTTTCGTGGCAGGGTGATTGGTGAGGCCCGTTAGTTTAATCATCGCGCATTAGCCGCGCTACCCCTCGCTCCACTTTCACCCTCGAAATGCCGCGTGTTTCGTTTTCGGGGCCCCGTTCATTCATTTGTTTAACGTGATACGCGACTACCGTTTGTCACCGCGGCCACGGCTTGTTCTGCCTCAACAAGCGAGTTGTTTTTTTACGCTCCAAACTTTGCGAATACACCCAGGAACCGAAGCCGACAGATATTTTTTCACTTTCCAGAGCAAAGCGAAGTTCAACGCATCGAAACAATATGAAAATTTCTCAATTTTCCGTAATGCCACGCGTGATTTTCAAATTTTTTAAATGTTCAACTTGATGGATTGATGTACTGAACGTTTTGGGAATTCGGAATAATCGTTTTTGAGGTTAGAAAGATGGTTGTCAGTGGCGGTACACGCTGGCAACAAATATGGTCCATAAATAAATCCCCGCGGCTTCGTGTAGTGTCCCAGTCACTACCGGCTATTAACAGATTATGGTTATTTAAGTAGTACGAATAAATAACCGGTGATTAACGACGAGAGACCTCCAAAATACGATATTACGAGGCGGCATTACGACGTATTCAGGAAACTTAAGGGGAAAAATTAATTCCCACGAGCCGGAATTTATGAGCCCAAACTCGGCCACTCTCTTTTCGGTCGCTTCGGAACCTTTCAACGGGGGAGACAGTTTTTTCGAAGGTTTTTTAGAGATTGTTTTGATTTTTTGTTTTGAGCGAGAAACGGATAGAACAGGAAGCTTTTAAGTAGAGAAGTGCTCGATGTACATGTGGAAAAGTGTTAATTGCGTTTTTTGGTTGTTTGGAGGAAATTTGATTGACTGGTGCAGATGTGGATTTATTTCTCGTTGATGTTTTTTAAGTGCGAATTTACGAGGTTTAGGGAATGCTAAGGGGAGGTTGTTTTTTATTACGCATTTTTTTATGTATTTTGAAAGTGATAGTGATTTGATTTACGGGACTTCATGTTCTTGTTTTCAGGAAACATAATGAAAATGATTCAAGTAGAAAATAATTCTGAATGGTTAAAATTTAAATAATACCTACTCGTAAATGCATGAATTTTTAGGTCATAGTGTTACGAAATCCTCAAAACTACTCAAATTTACAGAACTCATTGATATTTTTGGAAGTTCTAAATTTTTTTTTTAATTCCTAAAATCACCAGTCATCTCCGTATGATATAAAAATTTTTATTTGAAATATTTTAGAGATATCACAGAATTTACGAAACTTATAACAACATTCTATCGTTATATAAAGTTTTAGAATTTTTCACGATTATCGACAACGTTGCAGGTACTCAGTTTTTCAGTTTTAATCCGCTTTCGAAATAATAAACATTATGCAAACTATCCGAAACTTCCACATTTTAGGGAATTTTTCCTTCTTCAATATCAATGAACTTTTTTCATTTTCTAAATTTTCCTGTTTTTATTGAAAAATAAAAAACATTATCGTGCTCATTTTAAGGAAAGAAGATAATGAATAAAATGTTTAGGGTTCGTAGACTTCTCACAGAATTTATCAAATCTTTCAAATTTTTTATAATCATTGACTGAATTTTCTATGAGCAATATTTTGTCATATAAAAACATTTTCAAATAACAAACGTATAATACAAACTGTCTTTAACTTGTCAAATTTAATTAGAATTTTTCCAACTTATTTGAATTTTTCGAAATCTATAAATACTTAGTGAAAACCTTATTTTATAATTAGGGTTGAGAATATTAGACTTACAAGTTTATCAACGTGATATAATTATTAACGAAATTCACAAAGTTTATCAAAATTTTCTGAAGTTTCATAAATGTTTCGATTCTTTCGTAAATTTTGAAAATTTTCAGAATTCACAATGTTTCTTTATTTTTTAACATTGTTTAAATTTTTTGCACGATATTTACTATTGTGAATTTTCCGAAACTATTTTCAACAAATTAAGATTTTTCGCAATTTCTAATACTTTTCAAGAATTTTAAATTCTCATCGAAAATAAGTATATTCTATCATGCATTTTTTGAAGGAAAATTATTACTAGTAGGATAATAATCCAAGAAATTAGTTAAAATTTTGAGATATTTTCAAAATTATTCAAAATTTTAGAAGCTATTGCCGAAATAATTAATTTCCAATGTTATTCAGTTTTCGCAAATTTTATTCAATTTTTAACTTAAACAAACTGTATTTAAAGATGTATGATCATAAACACAATCTACAAAATTATAAAAACATGTTTTATAATTATATTTCCCAATTTCCTTATTTACTAATAAAAGAGATGTGGACTTTTTAAATAAGGCAATTCATATTTCATACATTAATCAAAAAATATTCCATTATTATTTTAGTTTGTTATGTATTTGACAATTCAATCATTTATTAAAAGACATCATTTTTATTTGTTTTTGCTGTTCTTCAGTGTTTTATAAATTCTTATTTACAATGTTTTACGCAATTTTTCATTTTTTCTATGCTTTTCGGAAATACTATTATGATGTTTACGAATTCTGATGTTGGTTATTTTTAAAATAAAAAACTTAAAATAAAATTTGGAAAGTCACATTGCACTTACTACCAGAAAAAAATGCAGCAAAAGGAAAAAAAATCTTAACAAAAATGAATTCATCTTTAATTCTGGTATTTTATAATTGTAACAATAAATTTAATATTCTGTGATTCCTACATCATACTTGAACAAAATTTTTTGAGCAGCAATGTTTAAACCATCAGTTAATGAAATTCCAACGTGGAAAAAATTTCATTTTCTCATCCAGAATATTCCTAACTTTGAGAATTCCCGTCCCTCGAATGTAAAATATAGATCTTCAAATCACAGTTACGTAACATATGCATTCAATACTTTTTTCAAATTTGGGAAGATTGTTTTGACTTCTTGTTCAATAGAAAAAACAAACTGTAAACGAAGCCCCTCAGGGAGACAAAGTCTAGACATACACGTATTAATTATATGTGCGAGGAGTTCGAAGAACTGAATTTTGATTGAAGGCTACAGATGTGGATTTACTTCGTGTCGAGAGTTTTTAAGAAGTCGACTGTATTGTAAAAAAAGTGAAGAGCTATTCATACTTGATTCAAATCAGAGCAATTTCTATGTTTTAACAGTTTTTTTATGATTGTCTTGATATTTGGATCCGAAAACGAAGTTTATTATATCAAGGGACTGCATAAAAAAATTGTT
This sequence comes from Platygaster orseoliae, assembly GCA_030522825.1. Classification (NCBI taxonomy): domain Eukaryota; kingdom Metazoa; phylum Arthropoda; class Insecta; order Hymenoptera; family Platygastridae; genus Platygaster; species Platygaster orseoliae. The sequence goes on from JAPYZL010135081.1 coordinate 10,065, forward strand.
GTCTACTTCAAGTGGAGGTTTTAGAAATTATTTTGATTTACTCTTTTTTTCAGAAAATATTAACTGAATAAAAAAAACGACAAGCATAAACTTCATAATGAAAATCAATGAAAACAAAATTGATTAATCAAGAACTTTGTACTGTTCGATTCCTGATCATTGCATGAAATTTTATACACATCAGAAAAATTATGTTATTTAGTGGCTTTTTACATAGTATTGCAAAAAATCCTTTTCTTACGTGCACATCCCCCTCCTCCAACAACAATAAAACCATTTCCAAAATATAAAAAAAGTCCATCTCGTTTCCTCGAAGCAACATGCAAACAATCAATCACAAGTACATACAAGATTCAATTTCCTGAATCATTCATCACGCAACAGGTCATTTAACGGAGAAATCGTCCTTAAAAAACGACATAACAAGTTATGACTTTTGTGACGCGCATTTGAAGAATTCTTTGGACAAACACAATTAATGACTTTGACAGTCATCAATCAGGGAAGTCATCGAATTCGTTCGGTCGATTCGCCCTTAATCATCATTTGAGAAGCCCCCGTTTTTCCCTGAAAGTTTCGGAGTCGCATTTCACGGACTCGAAAAGGCGTCACGAATTTGTGAAAAATGTAAACTCTTTCCACATCCGCAAACGTTCTAAAGTTGATCGTTCTTCGATCGTTTTATTCTTAGGTATTTCGTCGATAACTGAAGCATAACGAATCACGGAATCTTGGGGGCCATTTCATGGGACGCAACTCTGCGGGATAAGAAAGGGTCAACAAAACCTGAAATCGGGCCTAACTGGGCGTTGAAAGGGTTATGCAAAATTAACCATGAACCTGCAGTGGTTCCAGCGAGTGATTGAGAAAGGAATTTCGAGAAAGAATGTCATGAACGCAAAGTAGACGATTTGGAAAACTTGGGAAAGTCTGAATATAAAAGTAAAATCTTTGAACTTGATCTCAAATATCACACATGAGTGGAAAATTACGGAAAATGCAAGGGAATTTTCGATGTGAAGGAAAATTTGTATATGTAATCATAATGCATAAAATGTTGTTGCATAGTAATTGTGTTCCGGTAGAAATGAATATTTATTGAGACAAAAAAAGCTAATGCTGCACAAAAAATTATATCCGTCAAATAGTGTTGAAACAGCACATCTTTTTGCTGCTACAGCAAATCCTTTTTTTTCGTAATGCACTCGTTGGATCGAAGAGAGCTTTTACAGGAAAAACAATACTGCAAGTGAACTTGCGGTGTCGGCGTGTGGACCACCCGGTAGGTAAATGCGAATCCTCTGGGACCTTGATGAGAAAGGGTCAGGGTAGGAAGAATCGAGGATGCTGTAAATCATTCGAGATTACGTGGCTTTTCAAATACGCGTGTGCCTCTGACGCAAGCGATACACTACGGAAACTCCTTTTTTTTCCGCTCCCTTCGCTCCGTGGGAGTTTTCCGAGTAAGCTCGGAAATGACGTGAAATTTTCGATATTACGCGATGTATCACGTAGAAAGCATGTGAAAAAAATTCCAGGTGTATTCATGTTAATAGGAGTAAAATTCGAACTTAACCGATTCGTTCCACAATTTTATGAATGTTTTTCCCAGTAAATAACAGCATATTTTTCCATAGAATGGACAAACTGATGACCTTGTCCATTCTTTGTTTTTTCATAGTAAAAAGTAAACGGTGAAAAATTCAAAATACATTGAAAATATATGTAACCTTTTACAAATCTGAAGAATTCAAAAATTTTAGAGAAAGTAGAAAATATGGGAGACAATAAGATCATGCTTTTTTTGTATCTTCCAAAAACCCACCATCGCCCTAATTTTTTTAATCAACCAAATTTTCCTTCGAGTACACACGTTGCTGTAGGGGCTGATTGTGACGCGCGTTCTGGATTGAATGAATTAATCAGTCTTGATATATTCGGGTGAAACGCTCGGTTGAAAATTCGCGAGGTGGTTGCAGGGGCAGCGAGGGCAACGACTGTGGGGCTTAAACTCCAAAGCTCCACCACGTCCTGGCGTGAACAAAAGCGTGATAAATCGAGTACATTAATTCGCATTTTACATTTGTTTGTGTTGTGGAATACAATATTAAATGGAATGGGCGTACAATAGATAATGCCAGGGCACCATCATTTACGCCAACGTCGAGCAGACGAGAGAGACAGTGCAGAGAGGTTAGGTACTACCCAGAGGCCAGTCCTCTTGTATTCATCAGCACCATGTCACTCGCATTTACAACCTGCAAAACGTCGATGCATGTCGTCGACGGTTTCATTAAATATTGCGAACACATAAAAAGTGTGCAATATTGTATATAAGGCCAAAGTTTAATTATGACACTCCCTGATTTTCAGACAGTTTCGTCTAATATTGAGATAGCATATAGAATGTGATGTATTACATTACATAATTATTTTATGTTTATAATAAATAAATGTCACACTTATAGTACAATTTTTTTCATCATCTTCATCAAAATCTATAAAACACGTATTTTTTCTTTTTCTTATGTCAAGTTGTGTTAAAACAACACATCTTTTACTGTTTCAGAAAATCCATTTTGTTGTGTTCTTTTCTTATTGAGCGTTTGGTTATTTTTTTAACCTGTATTACTATCAGTTCAACAGTGTCCATCAGCGTTCCACTAATCGTGCAACAAATTGAATTACTTCGTGGTCGATGTGGCTAATGAATGTCGCGGCGCGCCAGCAATAATCTATACCCTCTCGCCGCGAGTCGATAAGAGACTGCGGCTGACGCTCGCCGATAACAAAAGTCGATTTTTTTTTATCGAGAACCTTTACTGTTTCACGTCGCGATTCGCGGGAAAATGGATTTCACGACGAGAGGATAATAGGGTTCGCTGGGAGTGACACCGGGCTAACCAAGCGGAATCACGAGCTTCCAGAAATCGAATCCATGTGTCACCCCGCCTGCCAACACCATCTACCCCGAACAAGTTCTCAGCCCGTGGCGAGAGATTTTCAAGTTCGACGGAAACATTTACTCCTTGCTCTGTGTCTTCAAGATTTTATAACTTGCAGAGCAAAAAGGAAAATAAATATACCAATTACAAGCTGTGTATTTAAAAAAAAATTATAATGTTTTAAATATCTGTTGTAAAATATGGTAGTTAAAATAAATTTAAAAAACGGAATATCAAAAATAACGTGGTTACACGGTAAATTTTAGTTCGATATTTCTTTTGGTGTTTTTGTGAAATCGTAATATGAAAGAATATATGAGCGATTGAAGTTGAGAGCAATGCGCCAATGAGGGCGCACTTTTAGCTATACATGGCTTGGTTGGCGAGCACCGAGTTCTAGGAGTCAATGCATGCTATTATTGGTCCGGCGCTCTCATGTTTTCAATCTCTTATATCACCGTCAAATGAGAAGTTTCATGAATATGATAAAAGAAATATCGTGTTGAAAATTTTTGAAGAATAATTAGTTTTAGATAACAATGTTGTGTTTAATCACCTTGCATAACTTTAAAGGATCTAAATAAATACTAATGGATTTCTCTATTTCTTGATGTTCTCGTCCATAAACTTTGAAAAAAAAAAAATTATCACACTTATAACAATAGAAGCATTTTAACATTATTTAATGAAAATTATTAAATTATGTTGTGATGAAGGGTGTTTTTCAATTCGTCGTGATTTCAATTTTTCTATAAAAAGTTAGTTGTTAACTGTGGCATTTGAAAATAAATCCTTGTTTTTCAAATCCTCGAAGCGTACGCCAGTGACAAACGCTGCCCGCATTTCTAAATTTGCAAAGAGCGAAACCCCGGCGGATATGAATTTCGAAAAGTTGAGGGCTCGACGGGGATCAAAGCGGTTCACCCGGGGGAAGGTTTCCGGCGAGGGGAAGAAAATCGGCGTCGTGGCACGAGGAGACGATGCGGAATACAAAGCAGCTAGACGGCCATTCTGGAGTAACAAAGGCTCCACAAAAATGAATAAATATCAACGGGATTATCATTTTTCTCGTCAAATACGTTTGAACGAAAATTAAAAAGCTAGCAGGATACACATGTCAATTAAATTTTTTTATTTAAGTTATAAGTATACAATAGATGTTATTTCTTAAGTTAAGCAGTAATTGAGACTTAAGCTGTAGAGAAGGGGGGGAACGTTTCGTTATATTTTTTCAAAATATGCATATGGGTGTTTTTTTTTTCATTTTTCTTATCAATGTTGAATTTAAAAAAAAAATCCTTAAAATGTATAAAAAATGACGAAATATCTCTATGAGTTAAACAAAGTTTTATGAAACTTGGAAAAATTGAAAGAATCGAAATAGTATTTGGAAGTTTTGAAAAATATGGAAATTTACTGAGTTACTGATCTCAAAAATTGCCAGTTTCTTAGTATGCCAAATGTTCATGGAATTTTAAAAGAATTTTGATCAATTTTGTAGACTGTGTTCATTGTCATATTTATGACAAAATTGCGTTCTGATGAGTTTTTATTATTTCAAACAAATCTGAAAAACATGATTTATAAAAAAATGTTACACAAAATTTTATAAGTTGTCAAAGAATTACAAATCGGGAAAGTTTTCAATAGCAGAGGTATAATGTTGAATTATATAGTAGTATCGAGAATTCGGAAATCTTCGAAAATTTCGTAAATCGTCAATAGTTGAATATTGATGAAAGATGATAGATGAAATTCATCAATAGATGAAAATTGAGGTAAAATAAGTAGAATTTCAAAAAATATTCGCTACTCGTCTTCATCTGAATATGTATGAAAAAGTTTTACGATTTTTAAAAGTCAAATAAAAAACTCGCAAAGTAGAAAAATTGCACTAAACATCGTATTGAGCAGGACAAAGTTTGTAACAGTTAGAAAATTTGATTAATCAGTTGTCACTTGAAATTTCGAAAAATCTGAAAAAATTGGAAACGATGAAACTTTGAAAAACTGTAAAAAAAAAATTAAACTAAAAAATTGTCTAAAATTTTTATTAAAAAAAAAATTGTATTATTTCGGTGAATGATTTTATGTATTTGTCTTTGCACATGTTCTTACTTTCTCCAAGTCTACATAATGACGTTTGCTGATTTTTCAATAAAAATTTTGGATACAAGGAATTTCTTAGAGTTAAAAAAAAATTTTTTCATGTATTCGACAAACATTCATGGAACGAAAAAAATTTTGAATCATTTGTCACATGTTCAAAATTCGAAAAATTTCGACCAACTACAAGGCATGAAACATTTGAGAGTTGGTTGTTTATCTCACAATCATGAAAAATTTTCATGGTGTTCTTGATGACTTTTATGAATTAACATGTCTTTTTAAAATTTACATAAAAATTTTTTTTAAATATTTTTAAATATTAATCTGGAAAACATTGTTGTAATTATAATGAACTTGGGAAAAATTCAAAAAATCCTATAAGTGCATAAATTTTTTAAATTTCCAAGTTGCTAATTACGAAAATCGTCAATAATGCAACCAATTACGTGAAATTTTTAGATTATTTTAGAAAAAATCCTCCAACTCCCAGAATTGTGTTTTTTATCATGTTTCCTTAGATTAAATTTAGATTAAATTTATTTCCTTAAATAAAGTTTTTTTTTACATTTTACATTTGCAACATTTGAAAACATTAATAACAATGATTATTCCAAGTTATTTGCACAAATTTGTAAAGAATTTCGAAATTTTTGGATAGATTTTTTTTGTATCAAATCTCATAACATGAAATAAAAAACGTTAAATATTCATGTGATGGTCAAAATTCTCGCAAAAATGTCAAGAGTCCAAGTAAATATTCATTACTCTAAAAATGTATAATGAAAAATTTTTTAAGTATGTGTAATCACACTTCTAATTTTCAGAATAAAAAAAGGGTTAATAATATAAAGACTGTAAACAATACCAAAAATTTCTATCGAAATCTCCATGATACATAAAATTATTATACATTTCAAAAATCGCGAAAAATTTTAACGATATGGTAACTCAGTAACATTACCTAATAATTTATTTTCACGTAGGTATTTTCAAATAGGAATTTTACATATCCAGAATTTTTCATGTAAGTATAACTTCCCACATCCTTACATATTCTGCCACCTTAAAATATCCAGTCTGTAACTATGCAATTCTTCTTAATTACTTCGTTAAACCTCAAAAACAAATTAATTATTCCCATTATTCTACAACAAAAACCCTTCAATCCTCTCATATTCTATTCTATCGCGCCACTGCACTATTATAAATGCAATTAAAAAAATTTCATAATAACCACAACTTTCCTTAGGTACCAAAATCATAATATCTCTAGATTTTTTTGCAAACTCTGAAGACTTCTTCCGTTATTCAACAGAATAATCCTGCACCCGACAAAAAAACGAGTGAAAAAAAAATTTGAAAAAGGGTCCATGAATGTTGCATGAAGTGAAGGTTAAAGTAAACACGGGCATTTGTGAAATAATAAACGCCTGTATAAATTATGAAGATCGGAAGTCGAGACGCGGCGATAGGGAATCTCCTCCTAGGGTGGAGTCGGGATAGAAACGAGGTGCCTGATCTGCTCATGAGTGCAGAAATCCCTTGTGGCAGCCTCGGGCTTCCAGAACATCAGCGTGATTGCGTTCGTGAAGCGAAGGGATTCCATTACTACGTTCTTCCCTTCCATGCATTTCCAGATATACGTACATTGAGTTTTCGCGGTGTTATATAATATTCGGGGAATTCCAGGTCATCAAAACAGATATTTACTTCGAATTGTTATTTCGATGTTAGGAAGCATTATTAAGGAAAATCGTGAGATGGCGTGAATATGTTCGTATGTGAACATTTCGAACATTACAAAGCAATTTACTGTGTAGAAACTCCGAAAGTAAAACGAAATTCCGAAAAAACAATTATATGAAGAAAACTTATAAATCTCATACATCTAAACTTTTAGTTAGAAAAAGTTGATAAAAATAATGAAATTAAAATGTGAGCAACAATAAACTCAAATAATAAGATAAAAGATTTCCGCGTGGTACTGGAATGGATTGTATAAATACAATCGTCTGATGTTTCAACTGAATGTTCTGCTGTGTATTAAATATGCAACAAATTTAATTCAATTACTAAAAATAATTCATAATCAAAATGCGTGATTACTGTAAAGATACTGATTTTTAAGAAACCTATTAAAATATTAAAAATCCATTTAACTTTGAATTTTATATGATTTGATTCTGATAATACTTATAGTTATACTAAAAAAAAATAGAAATCAATCAAAACATGAATCATACTTCGAAATTTATTATATGATTTGAAACAAACAAAATAAAAATGCCGTACACCTATGTAGATATAATAGTTTCAAAAATCTATGAAAATATGAGAATCCTGTAAGACTTCAAATTCTTAGAAATAAAATTTCATAAATCTACATAGAAATCGGTGAAAATTCTAGAAAAATCTTCATAATGTATAAGTACTGCATAAATTTGAAGTTCCAAAATTACTGCAAATTTCTGTATAAAAGAAACTATATATTAAACGATTTTTTTTTCTGGAGCATCGAATTTTCGATATTTTCGAAATAACACATGAAAAAAACAATCAATTTATAGAAATACTGAATATCTTTCACAAATTATCAGTTTTCGACTACAAATAATATATTATTGTAATTTCAATGATACCTATAAATTAAACAGCATTGGTTTTTTTTTTAATTGAAAAAAAGTCAATAATCACAATAATTTAATTGCATTTCAAGAATAAGTAATTGAAGTATGTAGATTGTGAAAATCAAATAAATTTCTTAAAGAATTAAAATTATTGATACAGTTCAATGTACGCAGATCATCAAAAATATTCCTAATATTTTTATACTGGATCATCTGAAAGAATTCAGAAAATTCAGGAACATTATTTATTCAAGAAATCGTCAGTATCCTTGACATTTCTAAATAAGTAGAGTTTCAGTGCATGTTAAAAAATGTTTAAAGTTAATAAAGTACAAAAGTTGCGTTACGTTCTTGGTTCTTTTCTGAAATATATATTTTTTATTATTTGCAGACAATCGATAGTCCAAAAAATTAAGGGGATACATAATAAGAAATCAAAAAAGTTTGTATACATAAAAAATACTGGTTATTTTAATTATGTTTAACAATTCACAATTCAAGAATTTCCAAAAATGTGTAGATATTCAGGTTATGTCAGTGAATTGTATAGATTAGGGAAAAGATTTATTATTATTTTTTTTGCATACTTCAAGTGCAACGTAATATTTTTCAAATATGAAAAAATTATGCTCTGTCGTCTGATTATCTTAATCTTTTATTATATGATAATAATTTCAGTATTTTTAATAGAATTCAGAATTATGATGATTTCGAAAAATAAAAAAATACAATAAACTTTGAAGATCACAATTGATCGTGAAAAAATTGCAAAATTTCTCGCAATGCAGTAAATGTTGATAAATTGAATCAACTTTCAAAAATTTTGAGAAATCCGTCATACCACAACAACTGCGATTTTCTTGGAATATTTTACAATAGAAAAATTTTTGTCATAAGCAGATCATTTAAAATTTTACTGACAATGAGTTCACTTTTTAACTTTCAAAGAATCTGCTACGTGTAAATTTTCGTTTGTAAGTAAATAATTTCGCTAGAGATTGTCAAATCGTTCTTAGAAAACTACAAATTTGATAAATCTTCAATTCTAACTTTGCATCAGTTTTTTTTCCTTTTTTTTTCTTTTTTTTTGATAAAAGTGAATATAATAAAAAACTTTCAATAACTCTCTCTATTTAACGCAATTCGTTGTATAGGATCTACGACTATTAAAAGTCAATTTTTATGTTCCGTTGAATTAAAATTCTACAACTTCGCCAAAAATCGTTCAATCATAAAAAATTTTCTTCCACTACATCATCATCCCAATGACGTCTACGTCATTGCATGACATGCTCCATTTGTCACTCATAAATCACAAAAAAGAAGTTTGTAATTTTTTCTAAATACCCCAAGAGCTCTCGGTTCTACAAGGAAAGGGAATTGAAGGACGAAGTAACCACCCGCTGTTAATTCAAACCGCGTGTAAATTATTGCTGTGGATAATCTGTATATATATTATTTATTTTGATTACGTACGAACCACAATTCGCTCGATTCCTTCCCCTTTCCTCATCCCTCTTACAGGCGACATCCAATTTCTCCCTATACACATCTTCTTCATCGGATCCAACTTTTTTTTTTCTTGAATGTCATTTTGCCTAGTTAGGATTACAAATGGACAGTCGAGCTTAGCTATGAGATATTCGTAAAGAATTTGCCAATGGGATTGTGATTTCGAGAGAAAAGAGTTATTGTAAGTCGAGGAACGGTTTACATTTGTTTACTTGACGGTGAAATATAGTTCTCGATCTGTCAGTAGTCTCGTTGAGCAAAAAAAAATAGGGATTCCGATTCGCCAAATCAATGTAAAGATGAAATGATCAATCATTTTTTTTCTGATTTATCAGAATTTCTTTAATTTTTAGATCGATTTTTTTATTATTTCTTAAGGCGTGGAATATAAATAGATTTTCAGAATTTTGATTTTGTTGTTATTTGAATTTTTGTTTTTTCAGTGCGTGTTTTTCATTTTACACGTTGTTATAATTAAAAAAATTACGGATTATTTTTCCTAATCGTCTCTTTTGTAATCACTTGAGGAAAAACAATTCTTTTTTAACAGTAGGTAGTAAATTTAGTTATTTTCTTGATTCAGTGAATATTTCAAAATTCGTTTCACTCATTAAATCCAACCCCACCTACGAAAATTTGCGTTTTCGCGTCTCCACATTCCTTTTTGTTGGAGATAATTCGAACTTTTCAGTTTTAGTTCTGGGTCTTCGATAATTATTGTAAATAACTGTAAAATATATCTGATATAATTTTATTTGCCTTATTTTATTGTCCCCTCAGTTTTTCGTAAGGAATTCTGTGAGGAATTCCGAAAAATCTCCATAACACCGAGCCCCATGCTGCATCGAACAACGTAAGTCCCAACTCCTTGGGACTTACGACTTTTTTCGAATGCCAAAATAAAAAAGAGACGGCCACAAGATGGACGTTTGGTTCGGCCTCGCCATGTCAAAGTGACATGAGTGACATCCCCTTAACGACGTGCCCTTCCAATCCGTCGTACGGGGAGACCCTAAACTGAACTGAATTGAACGCGGCCCACCCCTACCAAAGCCGTGGCTACAACCCGGCAGAGACCTACTCGTATTATCCGCAGTGACAGCACGGCGGAGTTATTAATGGCAGCGACAGTGACAAATGACGAACTGTCGGCGCAAGCAAGACTGATATCATGGCGGCCTTCGTTCCTCTCCGCTGCCATCCCCCTGGACGCCCCTGCCCTTCTCGTCGTTCCCTTCTAGATCACCTCATCTCGTTCTATCCCTACCGTGTATCCTGAGTTTCTAGCTCCTTTTAAGATTTTTTGCATATCGATCTTCGCAGGTGAAATTTCTACCGACTCTTTGGAAATAAATTTGGTATGTTTAATTGAATAACTCATACGTTTTCTGATCATATTTTCAATCCAGCTATAAGTAAATTTAGGATTAAAATAATTAGAATCGAATTAATCATTTCTTTCACTTTTAGTGAATTATATTTAATAAAATACTCATAAAGAAATGATACCATTCCAAAACTTTTACAATTTTCTGAAAAAATTTTGCATAAAATTGAATTCGTTGACTCAAATGTTTCTGTAAAATTATCTGTAATACTGTGCAGCAATCTGATGTCTGATGAATGTGCCACGTGTTTCAAGCATCGATACATAATTATTATAATCTAATGATTAAAAGATATAAGATAGAAATTTTGTTTTTCAATAACAAAATAATTAATTTTCCGTCTCTTTCCTTCTTCTTCTCTAGAGAATCTTCCAAGATAAACGAAGACTTTCTATAACTTTTCTTTTCAACTCAAGTAGTTAAACAACCAAAAAGGTTTAAAAAAATTGTTCACGCATAAATTTTTCATCCAATGAAACCAGTCTCATCAAGAACGTATTTTAAATGTGACATCATAACCCAGGACAAGAAAGAATCAGAAATTATCTTACGAAGAGTGACTCTACCGTTTTCAAGGCCACTCGTCTGATCCGACATTCGTCAACGTCCGTTTTTCTTCGTCACCAGCGAGAAGTCTTCTTGGTCATCACGATAGAATGCAAAAAAATACCTGTGACGCTTGGGTGGCACAAGCAAGGGTAGAACTTGGCCCAGTTTAACATTGTGGACCCAGGCAAAAGTAATTTAGAATGTTTTTTTGAAGATACGGTCATGAGCGCAATTCCTGAAAGGGCTTGAAGCTGGTGACCTTGAGCAAACAAATAAAGCTTTCTTTGACTATTACGCGGAAGTCGAGGTTAACTACGGAAATTGCTTTTTCCCAGCATGTAGCTTCCAAACTACCGCAAACATCGGTTACCTGGGATTCTTTGTGTAACACAAAGACGATGATAATTCGGTTTTATTGTAATTACGGATGAAAAGGATCGTATTTTGGACTTGCTAGAAGAACTATATGGCTTTTTCTAAAGAATAAAAAATAATATGATAAGCTATGAAATCTAATAGCGATTCGCGAATATATGTAAATTTAATTTGGACAAAAATCAGTAAAATAACTAAAAAGCAGAACTAAGCAGAATTAAGTAGTGTATTGAATCTTGCGTTTTTCATTGAGATCCAGAACATGACAGGTAATTATTGTCATTGAATGAATAATAACGAATGACGCAAAATTCTTAAAGTATTCAAAATATAAAATTATGTGTAAATACTGGTTAAAACCATGAAATGAAATTCATCTCATGCGATTCAGGATAGAAACGTGTATTACTTTTTCCCAGTGACTTTGACTGAAGCGGAGTCAGACTTTTCTCGTTATGAAACGAAAAACAGTTTTCCGTATGACAAAAGCCCCAATTCCAGTGGCCGCAATTAATTCCGAGGTAGATGAATTTTTAACCATTCGAGAGGACGCGGGAATTCTTTTTTCGAAGCCAGGAAAATGAGAATGATACTTTGATGAAGGGGATGGCGATGCGGGATGTCAGGTGTTGGGGAGTGGTCGCTCTAATTAAAAAGCCGTGTTGCCAGCAGCGTCACGAAGAGCTTTGTACGCGAGGAATTTTTTTTTCTCATTTTGGAAATGGCAGTGCCCGTCGAGAGGACGCTTTTATAATACCAACGAGATGCAACAATAGCTTTATTTCCCTTTTTGTTCACCAACGCGTCGCGTTCATGGATTCGGTTATGCTGCATGCTACAATAATTAAATTACTTGCGAAAGCCGTCAGTTTTTTTTTTTTTTCATTTGATAATGACTAAAAAATCTTACAAAAAAATTTATTTCATCGAAAATTTGATTCATCCGATTAATAGCATTTAAGAAAATGATACGTGCAGAAATCGAGTTTTTATTGACGTGTTTACAATTCCGATTGATCATAATACATTGGAATTTTTGATTTAAAAACAATTTTCTCGAAAAAACGACGAATCAAGATTTTTCTGATATTGAAATTTTTATGTTCCAGACATGCTGGCAGAAGGGGTTTTCGTGGGTTCAAACCGTCCCCGAAATTCAAATAAAATCAATTATTATTCCATGTAAAAATAGAAAAAAGCACCTATAATACATAATAGCAGTAAACAAATTAACGTAACAATGTATTATGAAAAACAATCATGAATACTAAAATAAGTTCAAGTTATCACATATGTACTTACTGAGATGTGGAAAACAAAACAATTGGTTATCCACGTAAGTTTACAAACTATATCGATTTTTCTAATTCTTTATTTAACAAAACTTGAAGAGAGCAAAGTCTTCGCTTGAAAAGAATTTCTTCTTAAACTAAATTTTATACACAAATTTTTGGCTACAATAATAAAGAAAATTAAATTTTAAAATAATTTATAATTCACAAAAACGAAGAAAAAAAAAATTCGAAACTTGGAGCATCGAAAAATACTAAAAAAAATTTTAAATTATGCAAACTCTTGAGAAAATGCTGGAAGTTATATAATTCGATTAAATAACTGTTTTCCAGAAAATGCGAATAAATATAGAATACCTACAATCTATAAAATATAAAAATTTTTAAAGCAATCAGTTCCATATACAGCGTATTCAGTAATTTATAGATATGCTAGAAATCTATTAAAATATTCAAAAACGATATATAATCTCATAAATACTGAAAAAAAAGTATACGAAAGATCAACAGTATACTTAAGAATTATTTACATGTAACTTTAACAAAAATCTATAAAATAACCTCAAATTTACGGAAATTTCAATTTTACCAGGATACATGGTTCAAGAATATATCAATCCACAAAAACACTAGAAATTTCTAAAAGTAATAAAAAATTTTTTTTAATTTCATACATGCTAAAAAATGCGCTAAACTTATTTCTAGAAATGATTCAATACTCAAAAGCTAGGTAGAAATAATTTCTTAGAAAAATAAAGAAACTTTGAATCCTGGAAAATATTAGGTATACAAAAAATATATGGAGGGAAACCAAACAAAGATAAAAAAATTTATTAATTCGTACAATTACTGAGAAATAACGAAATGAAGTAAAAAAATCTCCATAAAGTATACTTTCTTTTTGAAAATAAATTTAAATAATCACATTCGTCGAAATTTTCAACATCATAGTATCACATTCTGAAAATGTATATCGAACCCGTAGAAATACAAAAAATCTATATAAAGACAACGAAAAATATGAACATTTTTTACATAACATATAACACAAACATTCTTAAAATTTATAAAATTTTTAATATCCATATAACCATTATATCATTAAAAATCTATTAAAATATTTAAATCTTAGAACCCTTGGAGCTCAGATTCTTAGAGCATCGAATTCTAGACAGCTGCGTAGAAATCTATAATATCAGAAAACTGTGCGAGTCTTATAAATTACGAAGAAATATGAAAACTACTAAAAGTATCACGAAAAAAAATTTTAATCTCACGAACATGAAAATCACAAAAATCGAATCCTAGTATAATAAATATGTATGTATATCAAAAACATTTGACTCTGGATTTCAAAAGCTCCGTAACTCGGAAATCCCGAGATTCGACAAATTTAGAAGTCATACTTTTGTTTAACCAGATTTCCGAATATTGAAAATTATGAAATCCCCAAAGAAACATATATTTTTCCGAACAACCCCCCCCCCCTCCATAAGTAACTCAAATAATTTCAAATTCTTTAATTTCTTGCGTTACTTCTAACCCATATTTTACAGTTAATTCAATAAAAAAAAAACACTTTCCCTGCTTGTGAATACAAATTCATCAACTTCATCCTTTTTTTTCAACGACACGTCATAAATTTCAATAACCCATCATGAAATCCATTCTCGCCCGGCGCACGACTTATTAAAATACTGCCTACAATATTTTCAAAACTACACAGATTCGCGTTTTACAAAATCCACGAGGAATTCCCGAACTTCGGGGGAAATTTTTTAATTCCACGTTGTTGTTGGATGCCCAGAGGCAACAGGGTTGATGGCCTGACGAAGAAGTGGGAGTGGCCCTAGTGGCCCAGGATAGGAATCATCGAGGGCGATTAATCAAACTCGTTCTTTGGGCTGGGGATTTTTTCGAAAATTTCTACGGTCCTCGATACGCCATCGCCGAGACCACTCGTTCGGGGCATGCGACGCACCCGAAGAACCTCCTGCCGATCCGCCGCGACGCGGAAGTGAAGGCAAATAAATAACACAGCGGCAAGTCCGGCGAGTCCTGCGGGGCTCGAACCCCATCGGGAGACGCCCGATTAACATACTATCACCCTGCCCCGTTCGCATTGCATTATTAATGTTTTTCAATTTGCAGTAGGGCCTGCCACGCTTGGTCAAGTAAAGGCGACCGATAACAAATCGCGCAATTAGATTCCCTTTTCTAGGCTGATTTCATTCAGTCACCCGCGAAGCCAAGGCGACTCCTACAGAAGCGTGATTGGCAAGGAGTCCATCGTGATTAAATACACTGACTAAAATTTATCCAGATCCATTATCAATCTTTCTATCAAAATATTTTTCACAAACCTGAAACTTTCAGTGATAAGTTCAGGGGTCTACTTTTATTTTT
Source organism: Platygaster orseoliae (assembly GCA_030522825.1). Classification (NCBI taxonomy): domain Eukaryota; kingdom Metazoa; phylum Arthropoda; class Insecta; order Hymenoptera; family Platygastridae; genus Platygaster; species Platygaster orseoliae. The sequence continues at coordinate 25,268 of JAPYZL010135081.1, forward strand.
TCAAAAATTGATCGAAATTTGAATTCGAAGCTATCAAATTTTCGAAATCTATAAAGCTTTTTACGAAAACAATAAAAATCTATTAAAATGCCGAACGAGTTTCATAAATGCTAAAATAATGTGAAAAGGACTAAAAATGTTTGGATACTAAAGATCTACGTAGATTTGTTTTTTTCAAAATTTATAAAACTTTGTTTTAGGGACATACGATTCTCGAAATCTATATGAAAATCCATTGGCTTACCAGAAAAATTTCCAAACTGTAAAAATACTGAAAAATAAAACAGTTTTGGAAATCTATAAAATGTATTGTTTTGTAGAACATCAAGTTGAATACTTTACACTATTGTAACTTTTGAAACTATAACATCACATTCTAGACATATATACTGTGCTTTTCAGAAATACTAGAAATTTATACAAATTCAAAAAAAATCTACAACTTTTTCCATTTGAAATCGTTTTTCGTGAAAAGAAAAAAAACTTTATTAAGTTTCTAGATCTGTAAACAAATAACAAACTTCATTGGAAGAATTTCTCGATGATTAAAGTCTGGAATGACATTGAAAAATGGTTTATTAAAATCCGGTAAATGCTATTTACTAATGCAAATTTACCATTTTATTCGTTGAAAAAATTCTTTCACATTGAAAATGGCTTATCCAAAATATCAAACTCAAAAATCTTTTCCATATTGAATTATCCAATTTCATTATCATTATATTGTTGAAAAAATGATGCAGGAAGTAAAATTATTTTATTGAATGAAAATATGTACTCTAATACAAATACTATAAAATCTATAACTCATTAATTTACCTATTGGATTTTTTTATAAGACTACAATAAAATAAAAGTAAAAAGTAAGACCTGAAGAGTAACAATAAAAATCATGTAAACTCTTCAAAATATGATTGGAAAACAACTGTACACAACTATTTAATGACAATTTTACAAGTTTCATCTACAAAGCATTTTATTTTAGAAAGATTTATGGAAATCCACAGCAATATAAAAAAATGCTTTATTTCAATAAATACTAGAGTAACATGATAAATACGGAAAATTGGGAAAAAATAGAAAATGTCGATTTTCTCCTTTTATTTTGACCTACAACTCAAGATTTTCCAAATTTTTCAAATATAAATTTAACTAGAAGCTAAATGCCAACTTTTTGAAGTTGCAGAGTTTTTGAACTCAAATTAGTTACAAAGTTTTGAGGATTTTTCGACAATAATTGATAATGTTATTTAAAAAAATCCTAGGTGAATCGAAGAACTTTATAATTGTAAAAATATGAATAAATGTAGATATATGCTATTTTTTTATTATTTCATATTAGAAAATAAAGAGAAAAATCCGATTTTGTTTATTCGTAGTTGCATTTTTTCATGAGAAATAGCTACTTATTATTATAAACATTGAAAGTGCATTATATTGTTTAAATATTTCTTAAACTTTTACAAAATTTCAATCTTTCGTAATCTTTTTTTGTTAATAATGTTAATTGATTTAGAGATCAATTCGCACATTCTGAGTCATTGATTTGTAAGATTATTGTATTTTATGTTAAACACAAAATTTTAAGAATCGTCTAGTATTTTTGTGGATTTTTTCGAAGATTATTAAATAGGAAACGAAGTTTTATGAATTTTTTAGAAAATAATAATTATATGCAAAGTTTCTGAATATTAATATGCTACTAATGTTTACGAAATTTTTCAGGATTCTTTAGTAGTTTTTTAGATTTCATGTACTTTTGTAGTTTCCTCTACATATTTCTAGCACTCGGTGCATTAGAATTCAAATTTCGATCAATTTTTAGTAATTCTCTAATTTAGAGGGAAAACTTTTCCTGAATAGTTTTTTCGGATCATTTTTAGGCACGTTTTATATAAATTTATACAATCTCTAGTTTTTTAAAAATTGCTACAATACTTTATAGTATACTCTGTTCAGAACTTGATGCTGTAAAATTTAGTATTTTATAGATTTTATTAATTTTAATCTTTTTTAAACAGTCATCTAATAGAATTATATTATTTCCACTATACTTATTCATCGTTTGTATGATTTAAAAAACTTTTAAATATTTATCTTGATTTATTTGCAGATTCCTGATATTCAATGACCTGGTGTTTGAAGTTTTTTAGAATAGTAGCATTTTTGTAGATTTCAACTTTTGTCTATAATTCACTAGGTTACAACAATTTCAAAACTTTATTCTCAACGATATATTAGTTACACGTTTGTTATAATTATTTTATTTAAGAATAGTTCATATGAATTCATGATTGTTGTTTATTTTTAATAAGTAAAATCAAGTAATTTGAATTTTCTTCAACTATGAGAACTTGCATCTCACCATTCGTTGTGTCCTCTAGACTTCAGTAATGTATTTTCGATGATATTTTTACTAATATTTTATTATTAAGTATTGATATTTAGTCCAATATTTTTAATTATTTTCATTTTAATCATTCATGATTATGGTTTTTTCAATTTTTACATTAAAAAATGAATATTTTAATCTTCCAGTGTATTTTTCATACTTCTGCATACATGCAAGCACAACAAAATGACAAACCTATTACTCACTATGCTCACTTTATGATACATTATTGCTGAATAATTTCAATATTCAACAACATTGATGGGTTCTTATCAATAAGTGACTCTGTGCACTTGGTTGTGTTTCCCAGCGACGTGCCTATCATTAAGATCTCATTATTCAAATTCAACTTTTGCATATTAAATCGAAGCCACGTTTTGCCCTTTTTTCGTAAGTACTACATGCGAAGCGCTATGAAGATAAAGCATAATAACGCGATTCCTGACAACCTAATGATGATGACCGTCTCACTGGCGTGTGCATACATGTGACGGCCCGTAGCCGCATGCCGGGTATATAATATGGATAATGCGAGGAGGTGCCATCTTGTCAGCAACGACGGAGAAGTTGCAAAAAAACACGGAACACTGTGAAATCTTGTAAGTTTCCTTGAGATCGGTAATTTTTTGCTAACTCATCACGGTTTTTCATAAGATGCTTCAGGAAAGTTACTCCGTTGTTCATGCTATCGTATCATTTGATCCCACAAACGAGAAATTGTTTGTGGGAAAATCCATCATGATGTGGAAGCAATTTAAGTGGTAAAGACTTTCGTAAGGTACGTAGTAAAATTTAATAAATTCAATTAGTACACCGGAATATTTGTTTTAGATTATGTTTGATAAAAATCTATTGAGTTGAATCTAAATGATCGAGTTTAGTAATAGCTAAATAATAGTTGAAATATGTCGTGGAAATTTTAAATACAAATAAATTCTAGGAATTTATGAAATACCTAATTAGAATCTCTGTTTTACTCATTTTTTTAAAAATCTTTCTTTATATTTTTATTTTCAAAAACCTAAAATCCCAGAGCATCAAATTTTCAAAATCTGAGAAAAAATCTATAGCAATAGCAGAAAATTCTTCAGGTTGTATAATGCTACAATGATCTTCAATCACCGAATAATAGTCAAGTTACAGTTGAATAGCAGTTGAGCTATTATTTAACAGTATTGAATGAAATTTCAGTATAAATAATCAGAATATATTTATTCAAAATGGGTTACTTTCGATGTTCTTCCTACTATTATAATCTACTGAGAAACATATTCCTAGAAAAATAACAAAGAACTAGGAGCGTGGAAAAAAAAGGTTCTGCATTGGTTTTTTTGCAAAAATATAATATTTCATTTAGTACTTCATGATTTTCCGTCTTTGACGATCTGGTTGAATGGGTACCATTTTTGATTTTTCCGAATTTTACGATTTTCAACTTATAAAATTTTTGGAGTCGAAAGTCGCACATTTTTCATGTATTCGATGTAATGGAATTCTATTTTTGTAATTTTCAAGTCGATAAGGTTTTTATTTTTTTTTTTGTAGTTTTGGTATTTTCTTAATTCTGAAGTACTCAATAAATCCGAAGAATTTTCTGTACTTGCTACGAATTTATTTTTAGGTTTTTAAAATTTGATGTTATAGAAATTTGGGTTCTAAATAATTTAGATATTTCGATAGTTTCTAAAGAAAATTTTAACAACACAGATTATAGATATTTGATAAGTTTCAAAAATTTATCTATTGCATATTATAAGGCAATTTTTTTTATTTTATGTTATATTTGTAAATCTAATTTATTTCTATGAATGGTTATGTAGATTTTCCGAATTTTTGCTACAGTATGGAAAATTCCAACCATTTCAAGTTTTAAATTGATTTCGAAAAACAATATTTTTGTAAAAAATTTGTAGATCTTCTTTTCTCGAAGTTTTTTGTTATTTAAAGGATTTTAAAAGACTTTCGAATATGTTTACTAATTTTCATACAGATAACTAAGACTATATGCTAAAGGATCAAGAGTTTGAAAAAAAATTTTTAAATCATATTGGCATACTTTTTAAATATTGACAGATTTCTATTGTTTCTCTAATTTTGTCAGTATTTTCGAAACTTCGGAGTATTTTTTTTTTCATAATCTATAGTATTTTTATAACTTGCAATGTAAATTTCTAAATTTATCTAATTCAATCTTTGAATTTAAAATTTAAAAAATCTAAATTTCTAAAGATTTCTAAAGTTTCATAAACTTTTTAGTCATTTCGTTTTTTTTTTAAATATCAAATATCTCATTACTTTTTTTTCATTTTTACAAAATTACTAGTGTTCACATGCAAAGACAAATTCACTTATTCAATGAAAATTTTGACTGTCCATGTATAAAGCAAACTGTTTTCATTTAGATAATTAAAGTTTTAGTAAAACTTACAACTTTAAGATTTGCTTGATATATAAGGACAACAAAGACGTTCATTAAATGAATGTAACATGTTTAACGGGTTGATTGCATTGTATACGCTTTTCAGAATTTAATGCTTGAGAATTAAAAAAAAAATTCTAATATTACTATAGAGTTCATTGAAAATTTCTCAATCTCAATGATCCAGGGTTCAAAATTTTATGGATTTTCAGCATTTTTGTATTTTTTAATTTTTTTTATAATTCACAGATGGTAGGGAAAATTTTCGTTTCCAGATTTTTACGTCAATCTAGCCGAACATGCGTTCAGTTTTGTGAAAAAACCTGCTAAACGCAGGAATATTTTTATTTTTAAGTCAGTCAAAACGAGAATTCTGAAAAATATGTAATTATGAAAACTGACATAAAAACATATATTTGTCATAAAAAGATTTATGTGAGTTCATTTCTCATAATTTTGCAGTTAATTTATTATTTATCATCATTATTTCTAGGCATTGTTTTCCATGATGTGTATGTTTTTATACATTTTTTTTCTTCTATAGCAAAAAGAATGAATTTATCCTGATATTTGAAAGGGGATTCAACACAAATAATTAAATATTCAATTTCCATTTTTTACAATCAAATGATTGATCATGATTTAATCATTATGTTTTGTCAAAAAAATTTTTTTTTTCAAATATATGTCTAATTTTTCAAATTTTACATTTATAAATACCACATTATTAGAGTTATCGACAAACTCATATGAACTCATTCTACAATTCCTCGAAAAATATTTTGTCGCTGTATTCTCAGAATGTTATTGTCAGTTGTCTCTCCTAAATCTGCGACCCTGATTTGAGCACATCAAAACAAAAGTACGACTCCTGAGAATTGGGAGCAAAAACGCAACAACTATCGCGCGCGCGCGCTCGCTCTCAAGGCAGTTTCCACTTTACTTTCCTTTTATAATTGTACTTGTTGATTTTTTCCTCTCAACTCTCAGGAATCGTTCTTTTGTTCTGATGTGCTTATTTTTTCACCTTACCTCTTATACCCCCTCCCCTTTCCCCCTTTCCTAGGAAACAAACAAATTGAATTTCTCGAAAAAACTCCAGTACATTATTTCCACGGAACTTTCGACAAAAGCAACATTTGAAAAATGGGTCTCTACCCGAAACGAGGAACACCTCAAAGAGCGCGTATTAGTTCGCGCCTTTGAATTGAATAATTCCTGTCCCGAATCGAAACGGGCTCCATCACATCAAACCTGGAATGGAGAACGAGACAGCTGCCACGAATCATGAAAAAAGAGCGATTGCTGACGTTTGACGAATCGGGTCCCGGTCGCCGACTTTTCCGTTGACATCGTTCTTTGTAATAAGAAAAAAAAACTTTTTCAATTCACTAGAGCTGTGAACAAATAACAAATTTCATTGGAATAATTTGTCGACGATTAAAATCTTTAATTATGTTGAAAAATGGTTCCAAACGAATTTGAATAATAATTTGGTCATAGAGTGTTAACATTTTCTATAAATGCAACATTAATTTTTTATTGATTGAAAGAAACATCAGACTTACGCAATAAAACGCAAGTTATTGAAATTCAATTTTAGTTAAATGTCGAGGCTTTAAATGAATTGAAAGTATCTTTGTGACGGCAACTATTTTAATGAATAAAATCTTTGTAGATTTTTTGTTTGTTGATATTTTGTCTGGCACTTTCAACATCATTTACATATTTGCTAAAAAACATGACGAATTTTGTGGAAGGATTTTATCAAGCTCCACAAAAAAAATTAACGATTTCCAGTTAATGTTTTATTTCAGTGAAGAACGTTACAAGGACATTTTGGTTCAATATGTTTCAGTAAAATATAATAACTAGATATGTTCTTGTTGCCGGCCTTTCAGTATACTTATTTTATCCTATACAATCATCTTGAGGACCTCTGAACCGCATGCATGCTAAAATATTATATAATTAATTCAGATCAATTATGTATCAGTCTAACAAAAAAAAACTTTCGTTAGATTGTTATGTAACAACTACTTTTTTAAGTTACTCGCACTGAACACAAGTATTTACAAAAGCGTCGTTATATTCATATGGAAACTTTTTTGGACATCTTTTTTTTTTATTTTAATTCCGAAGGATTATAAAAGTAGTTGTGCAGTTTAAATGAAAGTTTTAAAATGAGTTAACAATTATTAACTCATTCCATGATTTTTATAGTGAACGTTGCAACGAGTCTAAAATATGCTTTTACCAAGTTTTATGAACTTACCTGCAATGGTTGGATCACATTGTAAAACAGCAACCAATAGAGCAACCAAGCGAAGTTTTTCAAACAAGCCCATATTTGAAGCGAGTTGCAGTTTCGTAGGAGTAAAAAATTGTAATAACAACAAACGTTCTACTCGAATTGGTTGATGTTGCGAATTTTCCGTTTATATATTCTTTGTTATCAGTATTCTAAACTGCTGGCATATTGTGAGTTATAAATTCATAGTAACGTTTTTCATAATATGCATGCTAATATAACTAACAATTGCAGACACTGTAATACGATAACGTGATGTACGGAAATGCAAGCCTTTAAAACTTTGGTGACTATTAAATTATGCAAGCTGATATCTTATCGTTAAGTTATGTTACACTAGGTAAATTTGTTTTGATGAATGAATAAATTTACCTCCCCGAATATTGATCGTTAATTTTACTTTTCGATTTTTATAAAATTTACAATAGTACAATAGTTGAAAGTTTGGCATGAAATATCGGAATGAGAAGTAATATTTTAAATTGATACAATTTTTGTTAAATAAGAATTTGGAAGAATCAAATATTATTAACAAAGTTAAAGTATTTCTACACAAGTTCACCTTCTTTATGCATAATTTCTCTTGATAATAATAATTAAATGTTTTGCTTCACATCAAATATCTGAATTATACATTATTTATTGAAGAATGTTTTTTGGGTAATTTTTCACTCACTTAAGCTGAAATTCTTTAATTATGAGTGATTCGCTCATTTGGCACTTAAGTTTAGATTCTGCAATTCTAAGTAATTAAAAATAGTTTTTTTTTTTTAAACAACAGTCTGAAAATGCATGTAATACTCTAAAACTAACCTTATTTTCAATTTAAACAATTGCCTAATGTAGCAAATTCCTTATGCAGAATACGTTTCTAGTTTACGAATTTTCGCATTTTAAAATTTTCATCTTTTATTTGTCAAATATTCGATACGAATAAATTTTTTATTCGTTTTTTTCTTATTCTCTCCAACTTTTTCAAACTGCTTTACATTCTGTAAAAAAGTCTTCGTCGAAAATTCATAAATTAATTTCTCTCAATTGAAATGATAAAAGAGGATTTCTTCGTTTATTACTACAAGTTCACAAAAGTTGAATTGCTGTCACATTATGAGTTATAAACTCCATTGTTATATTTTTTACAACTTTATACATACTTTCAAGTCTTCTAACTTTGATGACTATTTCAATTTATAACGAAAAATCTCAAAGCTATGTCATCAATATATAACTTTTGAATGTTATAAATTATGAGAAAATCTTGTAACTACATGACGACGTGATTCACAAACAATGAAAAGAGCAAATAGAACTCCTGTTCTCTCATTCAAATAAAATCTTATTTGTCTCAATTCAGGATGCCAACAGACTCAGCGTAGTTTTTCCGTTACACGATAGCCTCGACTTTTGACGTATCGAATCCTGGTCGGTGACTTTTCCGTTCGTATCTTCCCCCATTACGCCCGAAGAACAAAGACATCAATTTGATGGATGCCCGAGGATCCGAGCGACTACGAGCGCTCATCGCCAGACGAAACACTTCCCTTGTTTTCCCTCGGCCCTTTTCATCCTCCCTCGATCACGAGGAAAAGGGCTCCATTATCTGCACTTCCCGGCCCAGCCGCTTTTGTCAACTTCCCGAGAGCGCTTTTCTCATCCCCCGGAATCCATCCGCATACATACGGGGGCCGTGATTTGCGGATTCGCAAGGATTGCCCCGGGCTCGATGTTTGCACTTCCCTTCTCACGCCGATGTTTTCCCAAATCGATGTTTAATGCAGGCCATTTTCCCGAGAAATGTTTCAATGTTTGTAAAGTGGGGCTGGTCGATGAAAGATGTATGCCGACCGATTGAAGTTTCGCGATGCAATGGAAACGATAATGACAGGGTTTTGAGGTTCATACGTTGTAATGAAGAGATGGTCAGATGATTAACAAAAGAAAATTTTATGAATAGATCTTCCATTTACTTAAATACAACAGCAGGTTTTTCAAATATCGAACTTTGGCGAGTCGTTTTCGACTTTATCCCTTCGACCCTCTGAAAACAAGGGGCCAAAGAACTTTCCTCATCAAGCTAAGTCGCGAACGTCGAACAATTGCTCTGCAAGAGGCAACGAAGTTAATGCGAGCAAGCACGCTCCGGCATTTGTTCGCCAAGTCCGCTCCTTTGTCCACAGTCATGCATGGCATCTTCGAGTTAGTATTTGTCACACGCAAGAATGCCATAGAAGCCTCGAGGATGCGACGTGCTTCCACAGGGAGGACAAACATTGGGCCGAGGGGTTGCCAGCAGGCTGAGTCGGCGTGAGAGCGGAATACGTAATGCGAGGAAATTTCCTCGTGCAACGGAAAAGCAGCGCGTTTGAGACGAAGACAAGATTTTTATGTCGATACACTTTGAAGTTTGCAATACGTTAGTTTTCAACCCTTAGTAGGTGAATGGCGAAACTCCTAAGAGGTGGACTGCTGTCGGCTAATTTTACAGCAAGGAACCTTTCAGAAAAAAAATCAGGTGTCGTCACATCTGGAGAAAAAGACATACGCTCTTGATTACTATCTTCCAATACAACGTATCTAGAGAGTATAATCCTTTTGTTGAATGTAAAGTTGTTGAGGATATCTAGAGAACTTGCTCTGTAAGAACTTCATTATCATCATTGAAGAAGAGTTGGTTGTCTAACAATTGTCCTAACAAATTTTCCTTTGTTGAGGAAGAATTCACATATATGTTTGATACCAACAAGTCAGTTCCTGATCACTGGCCAGAATTAGTTAGCAGAAACAGACTTATTTAATGTTAAAATACTGAAGCTCTCTATCGTCCACCCTTCACATATTTTTGCAATTGAAAGTGCGAAAGACTATTTTCGCGTAAAATTGCAGACATGTCCGACTCTTGCGAAAGGAACGAAAGTAGGTGTGTAGGATGACATCAAGTGGAAAAGCGTCAAGGGAACAAGCTGAAGGTTGGAGCGAAGGCATGGAATGAGGGTGAAAAGACGGGGCGGTAGGGGGATGGGGGTGAAATGTCAAGGGGGTTATGACCGGGCCGGCACGAGGAGAAGGGGGTAACGAGCCACGGCAATTAATATCGTTGGGTTTCCACAATGCGCTTGCAAATGAAAGGCCTTTGTGACGTATGATTACGTTAGCGAGTGAATGGCTGAGTAATGGCTGGCATGGCTGCGTCGCGCGCGGCCGGAAATTGTTGCGATCGAAAAGCCCTTTTTTACTCTCGTATTTGGGTTAAAATGAGATTTTGTTAAAATCTTAATATTTTTTTCTGGATTTTTAAACACTTAGGTATAAATTACGATCAACTAATGGCTAACAACTGAACGGAAAAAAAATTGGCTGTATCAGCAAAAAAAGGTTCTGTTCAAATACAACTTGACAGAACGAATTTTTTCACGGCAGTAGCTTATTTTTGTACTCCTAAGAAATCTTTTTTGCTACCAGAGCACAATTACCATGCTATGGAATTTTAGGTATTATGATTGTGCTCTGTTAACAAAAAAGATTTATTGCGGTAACAAAAAAAAGCTACTGCTCCAAAAAAAAAACATTGAGCCAAGTTATGATGAATTTATTGAAATAAAAAAAAACCATTAAAGTATCTGTATATTGTAAAAGACGTAGAAATCGTCTTGTTTCTTTATGAACTGTTTCTCTTTATGAGCTCATCATGATCTTTTCAAAAAAATTTCTTATTGTACATTATGCCATTTTATCACGGAATCATCTATAACAATATTAATTTAAATTTTATGCATCTTGTAAATATCAGAATTATGTTCATGATTTTGGACATACATACTTATATTGACTTTATTTGACCAATTATTTTTGTTTTAGAAAAAGATTCAATAAGAATCATACAATTCGCAAAAGATGGGATTTCCGGAAAATGGCAAATTCACAGTATTATAGCAAATTAAAAAATAATTTTTTTTTTGTATGAAATTGAAGTGATGTATACATAAAATGATTTTTTTCATACTAATTTTTCTAAGTATTGGAGACTCTGATTAAAAAATAAACATTTTTTTCGTCAACTTGAAATTGCAGTAAAATGCATTATCAACTCCAGTTCGGTGGCAAATAAATGAAAACGCAATTGTATTTATCGCTTGATAAGAAATGGCATTTGTAGATATCTATAATATATTGGCATGTTTACTGTAAATAATATGACAATGAAACTCATAACTCACAACGTAGCAGTAATTTAACACACTGATAAAAAAATATATATAAACGAATTTTTTCAAGAAAAAGCATTCAGTGAAAGACGTTCATTGGTATAGAAGTTTTTTACACTTTAAAAAAATACGCTTCTGATATGAGCTTCTTAGGAAAAATTTTTGTAACCGTACTGTTGGTTGCTGTTTTACAGTGTGATCCAATCATTGCACGTAAGTCCTTTGAACTCGATAAAGACACATTCTATACTCACTGAAATATTCACAATGACAGATATTGAGAGAAGTAAGCATAAAACTATATAACACCTACATATTCCAACTATCTTACAGATTCTTCGGAACGTAGATAAAAAAATTCACATAAAAAAAAGTGGAATTATGAATCACGAGCCTCATCAGTGTTTTCGTTTACAAAAAGTTTACAAAAAATTTACAAAAAGTTACACAAAAAGTAGCTAATGAAGAACAATCTGACAAAACTATCATTTTTATAGTTCTTTCTACAAATATAAGACCTAAGATTATTTCTTGAAATGGTATGATTGATAAAAGCTTAAAGGTAGCACTAATTCCTCGCCAGATACATGCAAAAAGATTGTAAAAAAAATAAAATATAAATGACGCGTTGAATGAATTCGTTCGTTTTGAGAATTTCCATCAAAAACTAGTCGTAGTAAAATATTTCATCAAAATTAGCATTTTTTGTAGTTCTTCAAGTAAATACTAAATTTAAATCTATTTATGTAAAATTTAGATTGCTACAACTCTAAGGGTAACTATGTACGCACGCCAGAAAAAGGACGTTAAAATAATGGTTACTGAGTATACTTCGTACGTGACATTAAGAACGTATCTAGTTATGTTCTACTGAAAAAGACGAAATAAAAATGTACTTTTTGCGTTTATAACTTAAATAAAACCTGATCTAAAAACCGTGTTTTGTAATTAGGAGGCTTACAAAACGCGAGCAATGAATTTGTATTGTTTCAAAGCAAATACGTAAATAATGTTGAAGGAGAACGGTACATGAGAAGAAATTTCAAGTTCTGTTCGGAATCTAAGAAACTGAACACGTAAATGAAGTTTATTTACAATAAAGGATTTTGTGGCAAAAGTTGCTTGTTCTAAAAATCATTTTGTTGTTTGTAATAGTTCAGAAAGATTGTAGGAAATGTTAAAATATGGCAGACGAGTTTTTTATTATTGAGAGCCTTTTAAAACCTGAGCAAAGAGTTTATAAAAACGATTCATAATCTTTAAAGATGTCAGTATTAAAGTATTTCCAGAATTATTTGAAGACTCACACGCTAAATATATTAACCAATTAATTACTCTACGAATTCTCTAAAAAAGACAGCAAGAGAAGAATGACAAGAAAAATAAAAATGTCAATCACGCATTTGACGAATTTTTTCGTTTCGTGCAAGTTTCTGAAAAGAGTAGTCGTAGCACAATACTATGCAGTGTGTTTCTGTGATAGCGGATCAAACGAAAACCATGTAGATCTCATGAAATTTTAAGACGATTTTCCCTTCGCCATTTTTTACAAAACTCAAAATCTTTAAGGTAAATGAAGTTTGAAATTTAAACAACGAATGCGCTTTTCCGACGAATGGGGATAAATACCACAGATCAAACTTAACTCAAATTTTCTACACATTTTTCTGAGTTTAAAAGTCCTTTGCCACTTTTCGCAAAACTCAAAATCAAAAAAGATATTCGAGTTAGAAATCTGAGAAATCTGATTGGTCAAAACTTCTAACCCGAATATCTTTTTTCATTTTGAGTTTTGTGAAAAGTGGCAAAAGACTTTTCAACTCAGAAAAATATGAAGAAAATTTGGGTGAAGTTTTGTCCGTGGTTTTTAACCCCACTCGTTGAAAAAGTGCATTTATTGTTTAAATTTGGAACTTGAAAAACTTTTTTAATTTTGGGTTTTGTAAAAAATCGCAAAGGGAAAATCGTCTCAAAATTTCATGAGAAATACATGGTTTACGTTTGATCCGCCATCACTGAAAGACCCTGTATATAAGTAAAAATATCATAGTTAGGTCTTTTTCTTCAAGTAAATAATATTGTGATAATTGAAATAATAAGATTATAATTTTATATTATATAAAATTAGAATCTTTTTATGTGCACTGTAGATTGCTATAATTCTCACGGTAACTACGTATGTTTGCACCCTGGAGGTTCTTGGAGAAACAGTGACTAATGGTTGTACTTCAGCCTGGTCCTAAGAATGTATCTAGCCATACTAACAGGTTGGCTGATAAGTCCCCGGTCTAACAAAGAAAAACACATTTTTTTGTCAAAATTCGTTTTTATTATTCAACATAGTTCCCTTCAAGA
>JAPYZL010135121.1:0-12258 GCA_030522825.1 Platygaster orseoliae
TTGATTCGAATATCACTGTCGGTAAGGAAAGATGCGAGAGTATCTCCCTTATAACTACCTTATAACTACATTATAATTGCCTTCTTCCAGCGCTGCTAGGGTAACACTTAAAAATAAGAAGAAAATCAGTTTATATTCAGAAAATCATAAAAAATTTGTCTAGTGATCAATTCAAGAACGAAAGTTCTCCAGTCTTCAAACTTCAATCATTTTTATAAATTTTTTAAATAACATTGAACATTATTTAATTGTTATAATGTTTTCATTGATTCTTAAAAATTCTAAAAAAGTATAAACAATTTTGGTGAATTGCTAAAAATCCCTACTGCTATTCATCAAAACGAAACATTTTCCAAATATTTTCCTCAATAAAAATACACAACTTAAAAAAAATATACGATAAAATCGAAATTTTAATCCTCGATTTTAGTGATTTATTTCAATTACTAGTAGTTTCTTTGAGAGCTTTTAGATCAAATTCAAAATTTTCTAAGGTTTTCAAGGGGAATAAAAATCCACTGCAGCAAATCATGTACATTTTCTTAAGTATTTACGTTACGTCAAAAGCTATAAAAAATCATGACTATTGATAGTTAAGTTGAAATTTTATTAATTATCAATAATATTATATAAATATTCTAAATGAAACACACCGTTTTGAATCATCTTGAATATTTTACTTTTTTTTAAATTCACAAAGTTCAGAATTATGGATTCCTCTGCTCAGAAGTTCCCATTCAGAAATTTTGAAACGTGAAGGATTCTAATAGAAAATGTCAATTCATAAAAAAGTTATAGTAAATACATATTATAAGTATAAGCAAATGTTTCCTCCCCCCTATAGTTGGCACCCATGCATTGCATGATTCAATAAAAAAGAATGGAATTCGTTCGAAAGGGTGCCATGAGTAATAACATATGTGGATTGATTGAGATGGCAAGTACAGTATTTACGCATCGACAAGGGTTCTTTTTGATGTGCACAACCCCTCGTGAATTCTACGTCTTGGACAATATATCCCAATAAATTATACATCTCCTTTCGTTTAAAGCATCACATATTGATCGACACACGACGCAAAAGCTCAGAAAAAGTTTCTTGCAATGACTAGAATAATGATCATCTACATATATCTCAAGTGCCTTACGCCTTGCAGAAAATATCGAACTGAAAAAATCAAGAGCACGAGGGTGGATTTGGAAATTTCAAGGTCTTCTAGCAACATACGAGCAAATGAAAAAAATGTTTCTACCAAACCAGAATTAGAAATAAAGAAAACATGTATATACGAAACTTGATCGAATATTTTCTCGACTTGAGTTACTTTAAAAACGAAAATGACGGATTGTGAATTATAAAAGTAGGTGCGTGGGCGTAGAGGGATTTTCGAGATTTAAACACTACCCGAAATTCGGGCATAATCAATTATTGTTTCATGTAAGAATAACAAAAAGCGAATATGATGGATTTAAAAAATGAAATAAGAAAGAATAAAAAATAATAGAAAAAATGATGATAATGATGATAAGAACGAAATCATAAAAAATTGTTTAAAATATACTAACTGATATCGAGAGGACATCACAAATGGTTTCATGTGATCTCTCCAAATTAAACGAAATTCGGATTTTTAAATTTCACTAGCTTGAAAATAACAACAACCCTGGATTCAGAAGCGTTTTTTCTAACAAGATTTATATTGATAATTGATTTTCAAAGATAATAACGTAAAAAAAATTATGTTATTTGTTTTAATCTATATGTACTTGTAATTCCAAACATTTTAAATTGAACAGAAAAAATTCCTTATTTATCGTCAGGAATAAAACTGTGCTAATCGTTTTGTGAGAAACTTTAAAAATTTGTTGTTCCGAAAGAAAAATGCTCAATACTAGCTCTAAAATATGTCAAATAATAAATTTAACTCTTATAAATATAAAAATTTCACGTTAGTAATGAATTCCACTGATTGAATATCTAAATATTGACAAATTCTACTGATTGATAAATATCAGACTATAAAATATCAATAAGTATATTATTTTTCACTGGATGTTTTGTACTGTTATCAACAATTATATTTTGGAGAATCGAATAAAATTATTGATAATCAGACTATAAAGTTATTAAAAATCATTGACATGAATCACTGACAGACTTAATCTTGATCGATTCTACTGATTGAATATCTATGGACAAATTTTACTGATACACTCGTCACTGGTATTCTACTGCGTTATTATTATTATCTAGTATATTAAAATAAAAATGTTATATCATGAAATACATACTATATTGAATTTGTTTTCTGAGAAATTTCAACAAATACTTCAAATCTCTGAATTTTTAATTCCATGTAACGCATCAAATTCTTGAAAACGTATTGAACAACCTATAAAAATATTATAAATATTTGAAAATACTAGAAAACCCTACAAGGTCTTCTGAATATTCAAAAAATACGAAAATACAAGAAATTTATAGTATATATACTCAAAGTCTATCAAAAACTGAATTACAGAACAAGAACATCGAATGAAATCAATGTAGAACCTCCTAATCTTTCAAAATACTTGCAATTTATAATTATAGATGATCTTACTATATTTCATGAATATTAAAAAAATTTTTTTAAACTATAAATTTATAAATTCATACTCAAAAACAATGTAGATATAATTTTATTACAAATTCACAAACCTTGAATACTATACAGCTTGTAACTGTAGTAGTTTACAAAGAAGTTAATAAAGATACCAGAAAAATATTTCATTGTGTTAGTACTTAAAAAATACAACAACAAAAATTACTAGAAGTATGTATACATGATTCTTTTTTAAAAAACTTAATGTAGACACTCAAAATCATTAAAATATTCACTAGGTACCTACTATAGTATCGAATTCTATAAATCTATAGAGCAATCCATATAAATCCTAAAAATCTATATATATTAATCAAAAAGACCACGAAATTTTAAGACTACTAATGAATTGATCATTATATAAATCTATGACCAATTTGAAACTTGTGTACTTATTATTTTTAGAAAATTCTATAAAAAAAATTTTTCAAGTTAAGAACTCCGGTTCCCAAAACTTCGAATTCTAAAAAACTTTGAAATTGATAAAAATATACAAAAATCCTATAATCTGTATAATTATAAAATAAATATGAAAAATATTGAAAATGTCAGAAATTTAATTTAAACCTTAGATACTTGAAAATCACAAAAATCGAATTCTAATCATATTAAATACGTGTATGAACAATGTGCGACTCTGGACTCCAAAAGTTGTATAATTTTCAAATACATAATTCTAAAAAACTGAGTAATCGTTATCTTGTAATTAGATCGTCAAAGGTTTAAATTTTCAAATCCCTTAGAAAATATATTTAAAAAAAAACACCTCCTAACAATTTTTTCTGCTTACGCTCGTGGATAAAAAATATTTTTTCAAAGAAAATCTAAAAAATTTCTTTCAATTTTAAGATATACTTTGTTTCTATCTGCCTTTGCTTACTTTAAAACATGTCCCTGAACAAAACTAAAGAATGAAATCCTACACAGAATTATACCACCTTCGGCAAACTCGATCGAATGACGAAAATCTACACCTGGTCTCACTCCAAGCACGTTGTTAAAAAAGTCTTTGTTATGGCTCAATGTCTTTGTATCGTGGCTCTCTAAGTTTACATTCCCAAGAAATCGTTTTTATCATTCACTCTGTTTGATCGCTAACGTAAGTCTTTTTTTACACGTAGAACATCTGAACCCAGAATTATCACAACTAGAAAACGTCATTTCTTTCATTATTTTGAAATTTGAATAATACAGAAAATTTCGGTTTTTGAGACTCAGTTTTGAATTAAGGGTTTTTACGTAATAGAACTTGAATTTCATATTTCCGGAAAAAAACTCAATGTTCTTTACTCTGATTTTTGTATTTTCTATTGTAATTTTGAATGTTATTTTATCAAGAAGTCTTCCAGGTACCTTTTAAAAGGAAATATTTTAGTTCAAACTATAAATATTTCGATTTTTGAGTTCTAGTTTTTCGAAATTGCAAAGAAAAGGATGTATAATTCCAAGTATAAGATTTTCATGAATAATTTATGAGAAATTCGTGTTTTCTAATAATGGTACATTCAATTTTCATTATTTTGCAGTATCACACACTCAATCATTGAAACACATTTTTCAAATATATTTTTAATATTTTGATATTTATGAAATTCTTCTTAAATTTTAAAACGCTTTTTTCTGAAAGTATAAATTTTGATGTTAATCAAATAATAAAATAATTTACAATTTGTTCTAGCTATACAGCAGGGCACACATAGTCGGATGAAGCTGGGCCCAGTATGCCCTCTAAGAAGCAGTACAATCTCGTGCACAATGACGAGTATGATACGCGGATACCGTTGCACAGCGACGAAGCTTTCCATCGTGGAATCATTTTTCACGCCAAGGTATTGTACTCTTATTGCCTCAACAGATGTGGGACGACGTTCCAGTAACTCGTGCCCTTCCACGATTTTCCTAGTTTTTCATGACCAACAGTTTGCATTACGCTTTCTTTCCATGATCATGCATTTTCCTATTCAAGTATTAAATTCATAAGATTGTTTTTATGCAGAATATTGAACAACATTATTATCGGAAATTTTCTCATTAATAAAACAATGAAGTAAAATGTGGGAGATTTTGTAAAATTATGGAAAAATTAGAGATGAGAAAATTTTCCTGAATTGGGATCTTAGAAATTTTAATAGTTAGAAAAACAAATTTATAAGTTCGTTAATTTTTTCATTATGAAATTTTTTCATTTGTTAATATTATCAAAATATTTTATTATAATAATTGTAACATTTAAAATATGATTATCATTATTTTAGTGAATATTTATTATTATTATATACTTTAATTATTATTATGATATTGTAGTTTATATTTCTTCTATAATAATTTTTGTACCACAAATTTATTAATTTATAATGTTCATAAAAAACTCTTTATGGCCATTGGAAATTAAGATAGAAAGTTTTAGAAGGCAGAATATTTTAAATATTTTAAATACTGCATTTAATGTTTAAAGATTTCTACACTAAACAGTTTAAAATCATAGAAATGAAAAATTTTTACTCAAAATTTATTATTTCAATCGTCTCATCTATTCAGACAGAGTTTAATTTCAGTAGTCAAAAATTCTGATGCACAAATTTATCAATCACAACTGATCAATTCAAAACTGATCTCATTTCTGAAATTCTAAAAATCACTGGTTTATATAGAAATACAATTTTGAAAAAAATTTTTATAGTTTTCTAAGTACAACTTTTAGTATCGTAGAAAGTTTACACAACTTCACTCTTCCGGAAAACATGATAAATAATCTACATAGGAAATACAAATACGCAATCCTGTAATAAACAAATAATTGGAATCACCATAAAACTCAAGTCATTCTCAGAAAAATATGACTTTAGTTTCTACGACTCGTAAAATTCTGAAAAAAAAAACTTTGTAGCGAAAAGTATTTTTCAGCTGAACTCTCGGAATTGGAGCATTGTTACGCGCCTTTTTTTATTGCAGTTATAATTGATCAATAAAAGTTAGCCGAGGCTGTAAGTGTGTTGAGAATCTTTTGCTCCGATTACACAGCGAACCTTGGTGCTAATTATACTATAAATAAAAGCATGTAACGGGAATAATTTTTTCCATTCATACAGTAACAGGAAATTCAATTGGGAAGTTGCATGAAAATAAAACTCAAATTTTGAAACATATGTATCTATTATTTTCGAAAAAAATCAACACGTAATTTTTTGTATCTTTGAAAAATCACTATTTCAAAAAATATGTTAATTTTGATTGACGTCACTTTGTTAGATTTTTTAAAACGATATGTTCCCGTCAATTTTTAAAATATGTCAAAAATAAAAAATATGTGTCTGACATTTTTTGATAAACTAACGAAATCAGCAAAAAAAAAAAAAAATTGATGCAACTTCCTAATTGCATTGCCAATAATACAGTTCCCATGAACTACAGAATGCATAATGCAGTAGTGAATCGTCAAAAGTTACAGTTCAAGCGTTAGGTTGTAAAAGTTTAAGTGCATTTTCTATAATTCAGCAAATTCGTAAGATTATTTATGTTTTTTTTTATATTGTACGATTTCTGTAGTATTGTTTTTTCGAAATTTTATTATTTCATTTATTATAAACTGATGAAAATTGCTGCTGAATTTCTTCTCAAAACTCCAACATTCCAAAATCATTGAAGAAAAATGGGTAACTCATAAAAATTTTAGAAACATAATGCACAGCTATTTTAATGTGAAATTTTCATTTATTTCATGGCGGAACCTCCAAAAACGATTTTTTCGTTTCTAGCAACACGTGTTACCACTTAACATAGTGCCAATTTGACGAATTCGATTTGAAAGAGAACTTTTCTTCCCCGAAGCTTGAAAAAAGATTACTGAAATGGAGCACACCTGCGTATTTAGGCCACGCTTTTCCGCGTGTTGCACCACGTGTGTACTTTATTTATAAAACATACTTAAGCGTTATAGGAATAGTATTTGTAGAAAGAGATCAGTTGTGGATGATGCGTATTTTGGTCTTGAAAAAAGCCGCTCGCGGAACGAGTTCTACCAGTTTCCTTATGTACCTCTTGCATCCTTGAATCCAGGATCGTAGGAAATGCCGATCATGGAAAAATGCGTGATTGGCCGTCGGTGATACCGTTTTTAACGGCTTGCAATCGCGTCTATTTTCGACGGGAATGTGACGCATATTTTTTCTTTGTTGCCTTGTTTTTTACATGCAGCTCATCGGTTCCATGGAGGTCCCGCGGCCGACTAGCCGAGTGGAGATCGTGGCGGCAATGCGGAGAATCCGCGTAAGTTGCTTTCAAGTCGAGTCGACGACCAGGCCGGCTTGTAGATGTAATGTACTACCCTGCCTTGTCCTTTCGCTTTCAGTATGAGTTCAAGGCCAAGGGGATCAAGAAGAAGAAAGTAACGATAGAAGTCTCGGTGGACGGACTCAAGGTCACTCTGCGCAAGAAAAAGGTACCCTACGCGATATCGCGCGATAAGGACTAGCGCGATAATGACATTTTTTGAGAGAGTTAGGATCTGAAAGGGATATTGTGTTTTTCGACATTAGTTAGGATAGTGGATAGATTTTTTTAGATCTTGAACATAGCGATCGATTTTTGAGAGAAATTAGAGACTTCATTGTAGGATCTCTTTTTTGGTTTAAAAATGAGCTTCACGCAAGCTTATAGAATAATTATGTGAATAATATCTAATCAACTCGATCTCAAGAAGCCACATATCAATGTTGAAAGGAAATCAAACTCCTTTAGCAATCATAAAGATTTCATTTAAACCAAGCTTTCGACTCTTATTTTATTGAGCCCTCGTCAGGAAACTGTAACAATTTTTTACAGTATAATATATTGACACTTACAATTTAAAAAACAAAAGTTTTTTTATATTCGTTGATCAAATTTCGAACTATAGATTGACACAGTGATCATAAGATTTCATCAGATTTTTCGTCGTCATTATTAAAATATAATTTTGTTTAAACAGAACCGTCAATTAATATAAAAAAAAACCCTTTATTATATTAATTGACGCTTCAGTCTGAATAAAATTTTATTTTAATAATGACGACGAAAAATCTGATGAAGTCTTATGAACATCGTGTTAATCTATAGTTCGAAATTTGATCTACGTATGTAAAACAACTTTTGTTATTTGTATTTTTAAACTTTTAAATTGTAGGTGTTAATACGTTATATTGTAAAAAATTATTACAGTTTCCTGATGAAGGCTCAATAAAATAAGAGTCGAAAGCTTGGTTCAAGAATCAGGTTTTGAAATTGACATTGTGTTTTTTCAAGTTTTCCTGGATAGCGGACCGACTTTTTTAACTCTTGAACATTGCGATCGATTTTTATGAGAAATTAGAATATTCATTGTGGGATCTTCATTTCCGGACTGAAAATGAACTACGCAATTTTATATGAACGATTTTTTTACTATCGAAAAATTTTTGAAATTCTGTGAAATTTTGCGATAACGACATTGTTCAAGAGAGTTAGGATATGAAAGTGAAATATACAGGGTGATTCAACATGACCTAAGGACCCGAAAAATTTAGATTCCTTGTAAAAATTCTAAGACAAAATTTCCTGTGCCATTTTTTACAAAACTGAAAATCGAAAATGTTATTCAAGTTTGAAATTGAAACAATAAATGCTCTACCTCGACAAGTGGGGATAAAAATTAGGTACCAAAATTTACCTAAATTTTCTTCATATTTTTCTGAGTCGGAAAGTCCTTTGCCACTTTTCGCAAAACTCAAAATCAAAAAAGATATTCGAGTTTGAGAAAAGTGGCAAAGGACTTTTCGACTCAGAAAAATATAAAGAAAATTTATATAGAGTTTGGTCCGTGGTTTTCGTTCCCACTTGTTGAAAAAGCGCATTTATTGTTTCAATTTTAAACCTGAATAACTTTTTTGATTTTGAGTTTTGAAAAAAGTGGCAAAGGAAATATTGTATTAGAATTTTACAAGGAATCTAAATTTTTCGGGTCCTTAGGTCATGTTGAATCACCTTGTATATTCTGTTTTTTAACATTGTTCGGAATAGTAGACAGACTTTTTTAGCTCTTGAGTTAAATGCCAAACGCATTCTCCAATCTATGAAAAATTGTAATAAATTCTAATAATAGTTGAACATGTCTATCACTGTAATCGACTTTGCATGAAATGAAAATAATTTAACCTGCATAATAATAAAAAATGTTCTGCGAAAGATCACAATGAGCTCACTGTTAGAAAGTAAATAGAGAGCTCACTGTTAAAGATGACAAGTTTATTCATTGTTCAAAAAAAAAAAAAATCAAAACGAACGTGTAACAAAATATATAACCTTTTCAAATGCATCTTTACACATTGAATTTGGATTTAGCTCGATATCAGGAATTTAAAAAATTGAATACATCAACTCATGTATTTGAATTGGGGAAATCTCGAATTTGACCTAACTTAGCAATGCTCAAAATCACGTAATTTATCAGCCAATAAAATTTTTTTTATAAACATTTGCTTCTCAAAGGAATCAACTATGTAAATTGACTAGTTTTAAAAAGCTATAGGTAAAACCATGCAATGAAAATTTTTATTTACGAATGCTAAGATTCAAGAACTTCAGATCAGCAAATTTTATAGTTCGAAAAGTCAGTAACAGAGGTTAAATTCAGAATTTCAAAACTTTCAGAACTCAATTACAATTTTTTCAAAACTGTAAAAATTTTTGTGTGTATAATGAAAAAAGTATAGAAATGTATGTTACATATAAGTGTATCTAAATTCTAGAAAAAGCAACACTGGATGGATGAAAATAAATTATTTTTGATGCACCATCCAGTATACAGGTGAGTTACCAAAATATTTCTTAACATTTCAATTTAAACATAAAAAATCGTAATAATTAAAAGTTGAACAACAATAAACAACCAATGAAACCATGCTCTCATTATTATCATGTTACAGCAAGACTTTAAGGGATTATATACAAAGTTGAGGCGAAAAAATGAGCTAAGTTCGTGATTTTTTTCAAGGGTTTTATACCAATTTTATTTGAAAAAGCAAAAGAATGATTCTTGGTAGTAGTATCTAAGAAAAAAAAAACAAGTTGAATTTTAAAAAAATATTAAAAATTGTCGGAGTTCTGGCCCTTTTTCCGAAACGCATTTTTTTGTAGAGGTTTGCGGTGATCACTCTCCAAAGCGAACAGCTTAACGAAAATAGAAAAAGTAAAAAAATCATCAAAGAAAAATGTATTGTGGTGTACTTGAACGAAACGGTTTCCGAAAAAAAATTTTTTTTCCAATAAAAAAGCCATTAAAAATAAAAAAACCAATTTTTGAGGTATTAAAAATTTTAAACAAAAAATTATAACAAAGAATAAAAAATTTTTGGATGAAAAAAGAATCGTTCAAGTACACAACAATACATTTTTCTTTCATAATTTTTTTACTTTTTTAAATTCTGTTAAGTCGTTCGCTTTAGAGAGTGATCACCGCAAACCTCTGCAAAAAGGGAAAAGGGCCAGAACTCGGACAATTTTTAATATTTTTTAAAAACTCAACTTGTTTTTTTTTCTTGGATATTACTACCAAGAATTAGTCTTTTGCTTTTTCAAATAAAATTGGTATAAAACCCTTGAAAAAAATCACGAACTTAGCTCCTTTTTTTCGTCTCAACTTTGTATATAACCCCTTAAGTTTACCATAAAGTCGTCTAATTCAGTTATGTCCAAAATACACTTTTTTAAAACCCCCCCCCCCCCCCGAGTCGAAATTTTCAACCGCTGATTGGCCTCCTTCACCCTCCATTCATGCAAAAGTGGAAATATCTGCAGTTTTAGAGATTGAACCTATTGTTCTTGAGGCTGAACAGAGGCCCATCCAATAACCTCTGTTCAGCCTCGAGAACAATGGGTTCAACCTCTAAAACTGCAGATATTTCCACTTTTGCATAAATGGAGGGTGAAGGAGGCCAATCAGCGGTTGAAAATTTCGATTCGGGCCAAAATCACATACTTTTTTGGAAATAAATTCACTCACTAGTAAAATTTTCTTCTTCCACTAGTCCCCTAATACACCATTATTCCACTTATACTAGAACAACTACTTTTTGTTCACAGAATTTTCTACGTCTCCCATGATAGCCATGACTTGAAGATATTTAGTTACATAGCTCGTGATGGAAGTGGAAATACTTTTAAGTGCAACGTTTTTAAATCTAGTAAAAAGGTAAGATTTTTTTCCTAAATTCACGTGCTGCACGAATAAATTACGATTATGATTATTTTATAATAAAAGTAGATAACATCACATTACACGAAAAAAAAATTTTTTTTATCTAATGACATAATATTAATTCCTGATATTCGAACTCAAAAAAGAACCTTTTTTCGTTAGAATTTGAACTCAAATGGAAATGATTAAAAAAATTAATTTTAGAAAATATTATTGGGAGGGCAATGCAATTCGTATAATTAGATTATGAAGAACGTCAGTGAATGAGTATTAATAGATGACTAAACGACGATTATTCGGCGGTGAAATTGATTTTGACGAATCGAATTCAAATGCCCGTGACGCTCTCGTATTACTCGCGTAGGCGTATACGTGCAAGTACACTGGCAATAATTTCGCGGTAGATGCCAGTTGTCTGGCGTTTTATCAACTGACGTTATTGTGCGTCTATAAATAAGACCATGCGTACGATTGCAGGACATCGGCGAATTATGCGTCAGAGAAAGAGAGGAAACGTCGACTATTTCCGTCAAGAATTTCGCTCAAAAAACGTGGTCCGAGTCACGTTATTTTTTTACCCGAACCTCTGCTAACATTGTAACTTCTTTACAGTGGCGTAGAAGCGAAGGTGGTCTTAGAAATAAAATATTCGTATAAAATATGGAATTTTTTCGTTAAATTACGGAAATTTATTTTGAGTTAGTCTTTGTGATGAATTTTGCGTATTAATTATTTTTGATATTTCAATTATTTACCGAGTTTTTGAGAATATTAAATAAATATAATTTTTTTAGATTACGAAAAATGATCATATGATTCCGAAATCATGGAATTGCAAACTTTTGTTTTTTAAAAACTCGGGCTCATTATTGAAAAAACTAAAATGCAAAAGGAAGTAACTTTTCATTTTTGAATTAAAATTTTTGAATCCTAGACTCGCCGTTGCCCAAATTGGATATACAAAGCTTTGTTTCATTAGCGTATAAACAATTCAAGAATTACTTCTTCATGAAGATTTTAAAATTTAGAATAATTATTTTAGACTGAGTATAGAAAATCATAGTATTAAAAAGTTTTAATGATTAATGTAAATATTAGTATGAATATCATCATTACTATTATTAATTTACCTTATGAAAATAACAACAAATAATTGAGGAAAATGGGATAATGACGGCCATCACCATTTTCGGTACTTAAAATTGACGTAGGTCTAGACCGTTTACTGTGACAGAAAGCTTATTCCATAAGCTTGTTTTTAAGTAGATGCTGAAGTAAGTGGATTTATTATAACTTGTAGTTCCAAACCAGTGCCGATACGTAACTATCCGAAAGTTTTATAAGGTGTTCAAAATATCGATTATTTCGTCAACACTTTCAGCTACACAATCGAGGTAGATATGT
>JAPYZL010135132.1:0-39479 GCA_030522825.1 Platygaster orseoliae
GGTTTTTTTGTTTCAGACGACTTTCATGAGCTGAATCGTGTCAACCGTTTTGGTATACATTTTTCGTAAGGGATATTTTAAGGTCAAATCACGGTCAAATGGGAGACAGTAAAATTTCATTAAAATTAGCGTCGAAAGTATATAAATGAATAAATTAAATGCAAAAAACCGCACTTCGAAAGCATTATTGGTTTCTTTACAATTAATTCTCAAAAAACAGTATCAAAAACGAGGCCACACGGTAGAAGACCCCCTTAACAGTAATATTAGTGGATTTCCGGAGTAATTATTTTTTCAAGTTTTTTTTAAATTGAAGATTGTTGAAATCATTTTATAAACGACATCTGCTAACATCGAGTTTCTCTTTTTCAAAAATTATACAATTTTCAAGTTTCTCTCAACTGGAGATGAATAAATTTTTTCCAATTGTTTTTTTCATCACGTTCCTCAAATTTGAAAGGAATAGATTCAGTTGCATACATATTTTTATAAAATATAAAAATATTGATACAATCGAATTCTCTATTTTCAAACGTTTTCAACATGATTTTTTAAAAATGAATGCAAAGTTTTCAGGATTCAAAAGGTAAGATGATAAATAAACCCATGTTTTTTGAAAAATACCAATATAGAATTTTTCATTTTTTTCGTTTGGAATTTTCTAAACTCTTTAAATTTAAGATCCAAGAAGTTTCTTTCCGAAATCATAGGTTTCATTCAATAGCTTCTTATCAGCCTGTGCATAATGAGGTGAAGAAGTGAAAAGTAGCAACTATTACTTCAAGTTTGGTTTCATGTTACGTATTCTTTGTTCTTCAATGATCAAAAAAAAAAAGGTATTACGTATTCAAATGTCATATTACATTACTGCTCTATTGTTTTCTCTAATGTGTTTCAGATAAGACTTGCATATTTAGAAACATGAAAGTCGAAATCGGAACTTTTCCACTTCTTGGAAAGAGCAACAGATTATTAACGAAACATTAAAACTCCATTTTCAAAATAATCAAATTATTAAAACAGTTGAAATTTAACATTTAATGATTTTCAAATAATTTCATCTAATAAACTCAACAATAAGAAAATTATACCCAAAAATTGCCGAAAATAGAAATTTAATTTATAAGAATTTTGATATTTCAGAAACTAAATTTCATGGCTATGATTCGATGAAATTCAAATTTCGCAATACCAAGAACTCAGAATTATTATTTTTTTTTTCACTTTGTAAAAAAATAGACTTCATTCCTAGAATTAAAAACAATTCAATCATAATCTTTTTATTTACAAGACCAAATCTAAAGAATACGAAAAAATGTTTTGCTCTATCAGATATATTGATTTTGAAAAAAATTAATAAATAGACTACAAAAACACTACAAAATTTATATGTAAAATATGCATTCTAAATTTTTTTTGACTAAAATCATACAAATTATTTAAAAAAAATTCATAATATTGGATCGCTGGAAGTAGAAAACTTGCATTATGGAAGAGTGCGAATTTTAGAAACAGTAAACTCAAACTTTTGACTGGTAGTGTAAGTGGAAGTATTTTGACTCCATGTAGAGTTAGAATAAAAAAATGTATTCAAATTCCAGAAGCTAAATGTCACTCAACATATCGATCAGTGATTCTATTGTCAGATCTCAAAAGCCTGCAAAGTCTCGCGATTCAAAGGTACAACAACGATTCGTTAAAACGTTGCACGATGAATAACCATTGTGTTTGTGTAGTTGCATAAAACTTACTGCTTACGCGCCCGAGTCGCGGCGATGAAGTTGACGTAGCGCGTGCTCGAGTCGCGAGTCGTGATTAAGATTCGTCGTGAAATGAATTGTGGCTGTTGGAGTTATCGGCTCAACCCACATCGCCACAGTAAATTTCACGAGAGGAAGTTATGGATCACGAGTATCACAGGGAGATGTACGATTCGGAGTAACGTAATTGTGAGAATAACTCAAAAATTACATGAAAAGAGACAAAAAGAGGAATTTACACAAAAAAGCTAAATATAGGCAAACTACACAAAAAAAAGGATTTGCTGTATCACTAAAAAGATGTGCCGTTTCAACACAACTTGACAGAACGAATTTTTTTGCAGCAGCAGCTTATTTTTTTGTTGCCTCAACTGATCGTTTTTGCTTCCAGAACAAAATTATTATACAATAGAATTGTATGCATGTTAATTGTGCTCTGGCAACAAAAAAGATTTATAGGGACAAAAAAAGCTACTGCTGCAAAAAATATGCTTTTCCAAATTGTGTTGAAATAGCACATTTTTTTGTTGCTAAAGCAAACACTTTTTTCCGTGTGAAAGAAGAATACTGTACGTTTCACCATAAATTTTTGCAATTATGGTTCAGTCTCAAATATATCATTTTTAATAAACATTTCATGTATACATTATTATATGCCTAATTTGTTTTTATTCGCCATAAATGTAGTAGAATAAATATATAATTTTGATTAAAAAATTGCAGTATTTGAAACTCAAAAACAATTACTATATTTTATTTATTGTAAAAAGAAGTATATTCAGAAAACTGGCCTGCAGTAAGATAGATATTTTTTTCAAAATTGTGAATAACAACAAAAGTTCTTGATACATAACACATTTTTATAGGTAATTTGTTTATGAATAACTGGTCCCAAGTACGGAATCTTCCTCATTTACATTCACACTGCACAAAAAAAATTTGCTGTATCAGCAAAAAGATGGGCTGTTTCAACTTAACTTGACAGAACGAATTTTTTTGCAGCAGTAGCTTATTTTTTTGTTGCCTCGACTAATCTTTTTTGCTACCAAAGCACAATTACTATGCAATAGAATTTTATGCATGATTATTGTGCTTTGGCAACAAAGAAGATTTATAGGGACAAAAAAAGCTACTGCTGCAAAAAAAATTCGTTCTGTCAAGTTACGTTAAAACAGCACATCTTCTTGCTGCTACAGCAAATTTTTTTTTCTGTCTATATTTATGATTGGTAAAACCATACTCCTAGTTGGTAATACCGATTGTAAAGAAATTGAAATTTTTTTCTAAATGATACTGGAATATAAAAGTATAACAGAATCATACTAATCATAATAAATTATAATTAACGAGAATTTCGAAATTTTTTTGAGGAATAATTTAGATAGAATGCAGAAAAAATTTTCGGGAGAGGTTTTTTGAAAAAATTTGCCTAGATATTATTTTCTTGAGAATCTATTATAGATTCAAATATTTAAAATTTTCATTACACTTTGCTTCCTAGAGCATTGAACTTCAGGTAACTAGTTAAAAATGCATTATAGCAGAAATTCTTTCAAGTTGTATAAATAATGAGAAAATATGAAAAATTCTAAAAGAATTTTAGAAAAACGAAATTCTTATCTCAGTGACTTAAAACTCACGAAAATTGAATTCCATTAAATTGAATACGTATATCAAAAATATTTGACCTTGGACTTTAAAACTTATATAACTTTGAAACCTTGAAATTCGTAAAATTGAATAATTTTTTTACTGAAACCATATCCTCCAAAATCAAAAATCATCAAATCCTGAAAGAAATATATTTTTTCAGTATTTCAAGAATTTCTTAAATTTCCTTATTTTATGATTCTTATACAATATTGTCGTATTTTTTTGAATTTAAAGAATTTTTTTGAATTATATAACTTACGTTACAGATTTCTAGAATTTGATGCTTAAGTATTAACAATGAGTTTTCTGTATTTTTATGGACTTGTATTTTATTTAAATATTGCTATATAGATTTTGCGATCATCATGATCTAAAATTATAACTTTACTAGATTTCTAGTATTTTTAAAGATGTCTGAGAAAAAAAGATCTGCGTAGATTTTCAATTTCTTATGAATTTTTAAAATTATCGTACTTTTGAAAGTATATATGCAATTTTGTTGATTTTTATTGTATTTTCATATATTTTTAGTAATACTATAGATTTTTATGCTCATTTCGTTAGAATTCGATGGTCTAGAATACCAAGCTTTATAGATCGAGTTGAATTATTCAGATGTTTCAGAAAACAGTTCTTTCATAGAATTGTAATACTTTTTGTATTCCTTCAGTTTGTTTTTATTTTAAATACTTTTTGGTATTTCAATGAATTTCTGTCTAAATTTCTAGAATTCAAAACTCTAAGGTTTGAAGTTTTCAGATTTTTAACATTTTTGTATATTTTAGTTTTTTTTATACTCATCGCTGGGTCAAAATAATTTCTAAAATTTTTTCCAACTACATTATCCCAGAGAAACATGAACTATAACTATAACTCTTCTCAAAATAAGAATTCTGTGCTTTTTGAGGCAGTGAAATTAAGAATCCTGAATTATACGTAAATTGAAGAATAAATTAAAAATCATTTGTTACGTCTTCTAGATTTTAGTTGGTATATTTTCTATCATCTTCGCCTATTTTAACTATTTTTCATTCCTCCTTTTATCGATTACTTGATACTTAAAAATCGTTATTATGGAAATAACTAATTATTTCTTTATTACTGAATTTTTTTTTCGAGTTCAATGTTCATGTTTTTTTTTTTTTCATTATTTTACATGAAATAATAATAAATTTTATTCTAATTTCAGAAGGGATTTAACTCCTAAAACCCTTCTCTGCCTACTAGCCTTCTTGTCATAGGCAGTGACAATAACTTTTTTAAAAATTATGGAATCAATTCCATCAAAAAATATTTTTATTCCATACTGAATATTTAGTTTTTTTTATCACGTATTGAGTTACTTGAGATTCATAAACATAAAAAAGAAAAGAATTTACATTTATATACATAAGTAAAAAAAATCAGAAACTAGAAATAACCCTCTTATACAATCGTCAAAATTATCTGTGATAGAAAAACTTCGCTCTAATTTCATTTAGCAGGGCTTACTTTTGTGATTCAAAACAAATCAAATATCCTATCAATGTTATCTCCGTCGACGAAAAGATTGGGAATAGTGGAAAATAGTATGGATAACTAGATTGCAAAGAAAGAAAAACTTGGAAGTCGGATTGTGCGGCCCCGAAGCCGCTCCTCAAGAAACGGGTAGGAGAAAGGGGTTAGTTAGTTCGGAATAGGAGTAGGTTGCCGGGGACGAAAGGACGAGGGGCAGCAGAGGGCAATGCGCCGGTCGATACTGGGGCAAAGCCAACGAGTGCAAAACTCGCTTCTGATCCTCGACCAGAAATCGCTCTGTCGCACCAGGACTCGCATCAAACACCTTTTTTCCCCTACATTTTTTCCTTGATGTACAATTTTCTCCTATCAACGGAAATCTAGGGCAGGGTGTTAAATTTCCTTATGGGAAACCGTACTCGTAAAGCTCTTTGTAAATAACCAGCTTGGCGTTCGACGAGGTGGTTTATTGCGAAATAATTTCAGGCTTTGATCAGGTTGCTCTGACAAAAAAATGGAAAATTACTTTTGAAAATAGAAAAAAAGTTGATGGTACATAAAGTCACATGAGTGGGTTTATCGAAAAATAAATCATTTTGGTGTTATGAAATTGATCACTAGTTTCAAAATTTCAAATAAGTTTTCTGGTCAGGAATGAATCATTTCATATCGAATCTCTTGGTTGATTCAGATTGTTTCTTTGCCTAAAAATTTCTTAAAAGCTTTTTTATTATAATCAATTAGATGCGTGTTTTTGTCTATGCTTCAGTTTTGGCTGTTTTGACGTAAAAACTTGTAGAATATCGTGATACACACGATACTTTACAACTCTATACATACAACTCTATACAACTTTTAAGACCTGTTCCATACACCATTAAGAGACGTAGAAAGTAAAATTGCAATCTAAAACTGCATTTTCTCCATCCAATATCCTACGTGTGTGAGCTCATCAAATGTCACCCCCCCCCCCCCTCCAACATCCTTTTACCAATTTCTAACTTGGTTCCATTCGAAAATTGCCCCAGCAAACGAAAATTCCATTGCGAATCGCGCCAAAGTCATTACACTTGAATAAACCGACGCAACTTGTGTCGCAGTTTCGTCCATAAATTATTCATGAAACGAGCCTTGTTATATTTAAAGACACGTGTCTTGAGTACGAAATCGTGTTGAGCAAAAAAAGTTTTTCCTGCCTCATTTTGAGATTTGACCGTTGCTTCGAAAAGTTTTGTAAATGGAAATTTTTGAAACTTTCGCGGAATTCTGTAAGTAGAATTGGATAATGGGATTATATAGGTGCTATTTCTATTTATGTGAAATTGCAATTCAGGGGGAAAGGTTAAAGAATATCTTCAAAACAGATATTCCGTAACTATTTTCTGAATTATATCTTACGTTTAGGTTTCAAGAATAAAATATCAAAATTCCAATCAAAGATGCAAAAATAGAAGTATTTTTCACTCTGTTTTTAAGATATAAAAACATGAGAAATTTACGTGAAATATATGAGATTTCAAGAAAATTGATTAATTTTCATCTTATTAATCTCATGACGATTCTTTCTGTAATTTTTTTTTTTTTTTTTTTGGAGAATAAGAAGTCTCTAAACCTTCCACATTACCTGAAATTGTAATTCTCGGAAACAGGTAAGTAAAATTCCAACTCGTTTTTTACAACGCTCATAAAAAAACAATAAAATCTGATGAAGTAGTGTGAAATTGAAGAAGAGTTATTTTACCAACATAAAATGGAATCCGAAGTAGAAAAATGCATCTTTGAAATGACTGATACTTTTTTTCAACGATTATTCAGTTTTTTAAAAATAATGAAATTTCGCGCACTTTTCATAACAGCATTTCCTACATTCACCAGAATTCATTTTAAAAATTGTCAGTCAACGACATTTCTTCACTCGTAACAAACGTTTTCCCAATATAAACATTGTTTTCAAATTCTTGTGTAACATTTTTTATCCTGGTTTTTTTTATTAACCGTTTGAATACATCATAAAACTCAAAATACTTAAAATAATAAGTAGCTCCAGGTAAATATCGTATATTCAAGAATTCAAGTAATGTGGAAAATGTGGAAATTGCACGGTCACAACTTCATAAAGTGTGTAAGCTCCATAACATGTTATGTCCCTCGTAAATGAGGAAAATTGCGCGTCACGTTTTTATGTACATTTTCTGCAATTTTCCGTGGTCTGCTCGGTGAATATTGACTTTTTAACTAATTTCACAAAAATCTAGATAAAATTCTTGAATACGAAATTAGCGAGTCTTGCTTTCTTGTTATTTAACCAATTTCATCTAAAAAAAAATTAATAACAACATTTCCAGAAATTTTATACATATTTAATATTGGCTGGATACGAAAAAAATTTAACATTTCAAGCTTCAACAATTTCTTTACTCAAATAATTATAAATAATGAGAACTTTTTAATAAACTATTTGATTTTAAGTTTCTGAACGTTGGAAAAATAATTTTAGACTTTTTAAAAATGAAATTCAGTAAAGTTTTGTTAACTCAAATTTGAAAATAATTTACAACATGAATGACGTTCTATGCAGCTAGACGTCATGAGAGTAAAATCTTTTCGCAAATTAAGCATTATGAGAATATTTATTTGATGTAGTATGCAATATAAAAAAAAAATGTAATACTTAGTACATTTTTACAAACTGTATTCAAAAATCATATTCGAAATATCACAGACACGTAGTATATGAAAAGGATTTTCTTAAATATTATATTGATTGTTTTCAAGTTGGTTATATTAATTCTAATACGTTTACTGAAATTAATACAACTTTAATACACTTTCTTTAAAAAAATCCTTTAATGTATTAAACGTACGAAATATATGTATAAATTTTTAAATTGCATCTTTTAACGTTTCATAAGAAATTTAAAACACAACTCCAGGATAACATGAATGAAAAATGTATGAAAAAGTGTATAAGATTGTTTATTTATACGTATGCATAAATAATAGTATATTTCCATAATATAAAATATGTTCGATAGACCTAAATTTCATTATGACATAATTATAGTATTTATAGATGTGTTCTTTTTTTTAAACATTCATTCATAACTTTAACAGATAATATAATAGGCAGTCTGTGTTACATACTTTTCAAAAAGATTTTTCATTTTGATAGAGAAATTCCTAAAAGTGTGTCTATCAATTTTCACTTTATAAAGTTACCGATAAAAGTTTAGTAATTTTTTAATTATGTATGCGACTAATAAAAGATCACATCAAATGATAATTTTTTAAATTTTCAATAAGCTCGCTAGAATGATACACAGTCTTCTAAGTTAAAAAACTGATTGTTGCATTCATAAATTCTGCAATCGGCAACTTGTAAATGATAAATGACTCACAATATTGCTTTTATTCCCATTCAAGTGAACAACTTCTTTTGTATAAAGAATACAGCCCATAAAAATTATCATCTTCTCAGTCCCTCGCTCCTTAACGACTTTTTTTATACCTCGTTAAGTCTCCGCTTCACCTTTTACATTTCCTTTTTTCTGTGTAATGTACCTAATGACTCTTGAACCCAACGAAATCGTGTACAAAAACACATGTCAATGTCTCATAATTTTTTTAATCACTACAGTAAAAAGATAACGACGAATTCAGGTGACAAATGGCGTATTAAACCTCAACTATGTGATCATCTAGCCCTTGTTTCATCAAGCAAATGGAAATTTCGATTTCTTGTATCACGTAATACTGGAAAAATCTGGGAATTTAACATTAAAAACGTCATAGAAATAAAAAAAAATGATTTTATAAAATTATGCGATCATATTATTATTTTTAAATACTAAATTATCGTTGAACCAATGAAAACGACAATTTTTTGTAGGCCCTTGAATAATAGTCTCAACATTCCAGAAAACACCAACCTTTGCAAAACTTGTCAATTCAACAAAGTTTTTCGTAACTGAAGTTATTTTCATAAAAAAAAACAATTATTATTCTGTTTTTTTTTCGGTTTTTTAATAACATTCCTGCCTGGTATCTATAAATGATCAAATATAATTTTTTTATTCATAAAAGGACTATTTTTTGCCTGTCATATTTCTGTATTCAATATTTTGATAATTAATGTGCAATATATCGATTCCTTTTATATATTTCCATGCTTTTTCGGGTTGGTCCATCTAGCTTTTTTATCAGACCTGAACACTCCGAGACTGTATGAAAACCGATCAATCTAATCATCTTTTAATGGCAAGAGACAAAGATAAAAAGGTCCTCGGTCAACTAAATCAACTGTCATTTTCGAAATAACTGGGGCAATAAAAAACCTGCGACAAGAGGAAGGTCGAAAATTATCGGAAACATATCACATGTATGAAAAAACCTGTGCTTTTGATGCTCAAAAAAAGTTTAATGATTTGTTGGAAAATTGATTTTCATATGAGATATTGTCATTTTCGTTAGATTCGTGAAATAACAGAGTAATACATAAATTCAAAAAAATAACTTTATAACAAACGATATTTTCATGAATATTTTGATAACAGTACAATAAAAATGACAATAAACCCCAAAGGGACACAAAAAAAAATTTTTTTAAAAATGAAATAAAGGAAAAACAAGTCATAACTGAAAATTCACAAAACTAAATCGCAGATAAAAGAATGTTCAGTTCACATTCCTTCAGCAAATGCAACTTATCGGAAAAAGTCTAAAAAAATATTTCCATTTCGAAAAAAATTTTTAATATCCTCGAAAATTCTAAACATTGCAAAAACTCATATATTTTCCTGTAATTCAACAAATTTAACTTGTAATGTTTTGTTAATTTTTGTTTTTTATTATTCTAAAAATTCAAAATATTTGATGATGTAGTAAAGAAAGTAATCAAAAACTTAATTTCTTTGTCATAGCACACTCAAATTCTTTTATTTAAGCTTTAATATTCCAAACCCATCAAAAACTTCTGCCTCAACAATTTTATAACACTCGATTTTTGCATATCAAAATTTTTGATAACTTTTTGATGATGAATTGCTGAATTTCCCTCCGAATCAATGCGGGGATAACGACCGAAATTTCAGCTAACTAGGACATAAACTTTTATAGCGGTTTCCATGCTTCGAATGCAGCAGCCACGGTCGATTACAAATTCAATCAAATGCTGCAATTTATTGTCGCAGGATTCTATTACAACAAATGGTATGCAATTGAATCACATGGATTTTTAAAAATCCGTAAATTACTCACAATTAGAACGAATTTAGTTTTAAATAATAAGATGATAATCGCAACTTATATGCATTGCCCAAATGAAGTTCAATTTTCTAGTTGGAAAAAGCTCTATATGACAGTCATTTTCAATTTTGACATTTGAACAAAAATAATCATTGATCAGAAATTTGATAGAAAAAATGATAATCGGTTTCACGAACATTTTAAAGTTAACTGTATGAATTTCAGACTCGGAAGAAAATTTTCTTCGTTCTAGGACACTCTTTTATTTTAAATTAATTCCTACGAACCGTAACAGTATTATTGAATACAAATTTCATAATATTTTTTAAATTTAAATTTTTGTAGTAATGATTACCATTATTTTATCTTACTTATAATTATTATTATTAAATGTTACTTATCATGAATATAAAACCTAACATTGTGATTCATAACAAAAATCTTACATAATTCGGAAAGTATAATTTTTTTCACATAACCTTTAGAAAGTATGTACAGTTTTAAATAAATATCCTAAATAACTTTTTATCTAATAGAAATAAGTGGTATAAACGGAATTGGTAGAAGTGAATACGCAAAAATTTCTGATAGAAGTAAAGTTAAGTGATAAAAGTTTTCCTTAAACCCGGGAAAATGTTCAGTTCTTCAATTTTCCGGGCAGGTTTTCTCCAATCCCGACGTCAAAGAACTCATCGTAAAGAGTTTCGAGGCTCAATACATGATCTCTTCGGGAAAATCCTCGTCTAGATTAAACTCTCACGTATCGGAAAAGCTTGATCTGGCAACGTCGCCTTTTTCACCCCACGCCGTGTTAACTGCAGTTGTCTAGGGCGCGACGCGTGCGCCCCGCGAACATAACCTCCACTCACGTGCGCATGCATGTGCACACAAAGAATTCAATACCGCCGCTGCCACCGCCGTCGTACTTTCATTTGAAGGTTTTCCCTCATTCAACGCATTTTCCGCGGGGCTTTGCCTTGCTCTTTGTATATTTATTTCTATCGCGTTTTCAGCTCTAATTCCGGCCGTGATTTATATAACGAAAGAAATCATTATAACGCGTTTAGAATAGTTGAAGCTTTCGCATAAAATTTTCACGATATCTCACTTATTTGTTCGGTAATTTCATTATAGATGTTTCGCGCAACAATAACACCGGTTACGATTAATTCTTCAAGACCTTCAGTTTGAAGAGTATCTATTGTAAATAAATTTTGTGTGCGTTGTTAGCATTGTGCATACAGATTTTTCTGCAGCGGTCGATCGTCCATATTTTTTGCAGATGTTTTTTCGTGCATATTATAATTATAAAAGAACATAATTTTTCTGTTTTGTTGTTGTTTAATAAAACGTTTTGGATAAGTTCACTCAATACTGTAAATTTAACTCACACTAGTTCATATTTATACAGTTACTCTTTTTGAAAAACTGTAAGCAACAAGAATCAAATTTGTAACCCACAATAGCGTTTATTTTTGGACTTTGAAACTATGCTCTCTCTGCTAAGATTGATAAATCTCTTTTTTTACTTTTTTGGTGTTAGATGTAAATTCTTTTTTTGGTTTTGAAAGTATCACAAGACTTTCAAATAATTACTGATAATCGAGCACATCAATTCTTTTGCAATTTTTGTACAGTATAGAATCGATTGAACGTACTTATTATTGATATTGGAGATGGGCTACTTGCCAAATTTCTACCTCCACACTCTTATTGTATCTAGAAGCAGTCAAGAACTTCTTTCAAACCGAAAATCGAATCAGATAAAGTGATTTCAACAATTTTTTACTTTGTACAGGAGTTTCAAAGAGTAGGAATTCTGTCCAAGGAAATTTTTGTGACAAATAAATGGAATTTATTAACAATTATTTTATTTAATATGATTATTATTTTTTATTATTATTAAAAATACAATTATTTGTAAATTTGATGATTGAGACGTACATACATACTTTCCAGCATTGGTAATAACAACTTTCATTGAATCTGTGTCAAGTTTTTATAAAATACTGCATAAAATTTTTCATTTTTTATAAGATTATAATTATTTATCAAAAGATTTTTTTGATTCTTGTCAAGCAGTCTGTGCATAATAAAATCACTTCATAAAATCCTTATAAATTTTTCCAGACTCTGATTTAAGTTTCAGACTGATTTATAGAAATTTTATGAAATTAAAAAAAAAACCATATCACTAAAATAAATCTGCCTATATACTGAGGTGTTTTTGAAGATTTCATAAAAATTCAAATTACTAGAAAGATCGCATTTTTTATCCAAATGCTAAATATTCAAAAGTTAAAATTTAGATGTTTTTTTTTATCATCGTATATTTTTCGAGCAATAAACACTTAGGATAGAACTAATTCCAATATTGATTTGTAAAGTTTTCTAGTAATAACAAATTAGATTTTCTAACTTTTCAACCATTATTGTTAACGATCAATTATTTAAATTCTCCTTCGAAACAAATTCAATTTCATTTTTTCCCTTGAATTTTTTATAACTCAATCCTTCAATACCAGGAAAATGCGATGGATCACATTGAAATATCGACAATTCTATCAATAAAAATTTCATTCAAACCAGCCAATAATAACGAGTCAAAATTCAATCCAATCTCCAAAATCACTAAGTTTTATGACTTATTAGAATGTAATTCACGATAATACAAACTTGGAATATTGTTTCGTTCTTAAACATTTATTTCATGGAAAACACGTTTTGAAGTTTCAATTTTTTCAAATATTCGTAGAAGTTTTTTCAATCCGTTTTTCGAAAGTGCGTTTTTCCAAGTGCCAAGTTTCCCTGAAATCTTATTTTATCGAAAACTTTTCTTCCGAGACAATTTAATTTAGAACCTTTTTCTCCTTACATCAATTTTTTACAACTTTTTTTGTCCCAAAAGAAACTTTTCCAGATATCTTACGACTTATGTCTAAAATACAATCTAATAACTTTGATTTTGATGATGCAGATAAAAAATTTAGTAACACTACCTTTTCTGTAACTAGATTTATTATTTAAATAAATAAGAAATCGTTTTAAGTCATTATCAAATAAATATTTGAACGTCATTTTAAAGATATCAAGATTTTTCAAAATATTTTTTGAATTTTTTTTTGTAATTAATTTTCTTCAAACTGTCAATTGATTATGTTCTAGCATCTTCATCTGAATCGAAGTATTACAGTCACTGAATAATGATAAGAAAATAAAAACTGGAACAAAAAAAAAAAAATAAAAAAAAAAACCAAAAAAAAAAAAAAAAAAAAAGAAAACTGTTGAATACAGCATACAATATAGGAAATTACATTCAATAATTATAAAAAATTTTCGAAATACAGATATTTATATTATCTACTGCGCATTGTTACAACAAAGTTCTTGAAAATGAAGTAATATTAATTCTACCCTAAAAATTGAAAAAATTTGAGAAAAGAAAGTTTGGAAAAATGTTTTTTGGGCCAAAATATTTTTAGAAAAATCATTTATAAAAAAACTTTTGATCAAGAAAAATTTTTTTTTGGAGGAATGGATGAGAAAAATTGGTACCAAGGCCTTGTAAGTTATACAAAATACTGTCGAATTTCTGTACGTAAATAAACTACGTACCTATCAACTATTCCCCTAAAAAAATTTCGTGAACAAACTCGTTAACGAAATTTCGCTATCAAAATTCATCTTCAAATATGACGTGAAAACCAATATACTTCCTCCATATCGACAATCTCAAAAATGCTCAAATTTTACATGAAACTTAGATTACACGATACTCCCTCTGAAAGTTCATTAAGAACTTTCCCAATTCAGCCGCAGGCCGAACACTTTGAAGTAACATAATAATAATCTACGTGAAGAACGCATTATCGAACTCGTCAATTTCTCCTGCACCAAATTCCTACGGTCGAGTAAACAGAGGATCAAGCGTACAGGTAACCTTTCTCTCCTAATCTTAATCAGTGAAAATCTACCGATTATAAAAGTGAAAATTCATTTACTGAGAATCAGTAAAATTATATATGTAATATTAGAGCCAATATTTCAATAAGTGACAATTTGTTCAAACAAATAAGTGAAATTCAAGAGTCCTGTTAAAAACAGCGAGAAAAATATGCACGTGTACATTTTTGCATACCCTCACAGCACGAAAATCCCAGGGGTGTCCTAAAGTCCCGGGGCCGTCTGAGGGACGTGGAAGGAGGAAGTTGAAATGTTGCATCGATACCATTGATTTTCTAATTCTGTGGCTGATATACTATTTGACTTTGATTGTGCAATGAATGGTACATCGTAATGTATACAATGAATTCCCTACTATTGGAATATGCAATGAAACATTAATAATATGACTTTTCGCTAATTTTCAACGTCCGGCACTACAAGTTCAGTGGTTTTGTGATGCAATGAACAAATCAGTGAAATTTCCAATAACTCAAATTCAGATTGTTCTATATTTGAATGGAAATATTCGCGATGTATAACGCACATGCAGTTAGATGACACGAAAGGAAATTCCGTGACCTCTGACTTGCGCGTCGCGGTTGATGAAGGAAACACGGCCGAGCATAAACTTGTCTCCGTCTAGTTATACACGCCGACAGGAAAACACGTGTATCATTAATAATGCACGTGACGCGCGGCTCGTGTGAGTGTAAATATATCATTACCATAAATAAGGGAGACGCTCGTGACTCGAGTGGGTAAATAATACAATTAAGGCCGAGTAATCATTGCGAGTGCGGACGGTACATCAGCGCAA
Source organism: Platygaster orseoliae (assembly GCA_030522825.1). Lineage (NCBI taxonomy): Eukaryota > Metazoa > Arthropoda > Insecta > Hymenoptera > Platygastridae > Platygaster > Platygaster orseoliae. The sequence goes on from JAPYZL010135132.1 coordinate 14,917, forward strand.
TTGCCGAAAGTGTTCGAGAATAAATGCGGCCTGAATTATTTAGCCGGGAAATTGAAAGGCGTTTCGTCTTCCAATCACCGCCGCCGGAAAAAAGGAAGAAATCGGTGGAAAGTAATGGCTTCATGTCTTTTGAATTCAGTTGGAAAATGAAGTTTTCAAGCTAACGATACGAACTTTTTGTTGGACAAATTAATTCATTTAAATGCTATTTCTGAAAAGATTAGTTAAAGAATTCCACTTTGTGAAATGAGAAGTTTTTTACTCTTTCTCAGATTATCAGAAATACAGAAAACTACAATCTTTTGTAAACATTACAAACTATAAATGAAGCAACATATTTTTCTAATATTTTAGGCATTGTATGTAGCATTCATAATTCTGTATAAAAATTAAGTAGGCGTCTTCTGAAAATTGTAAGCGATCTGATAACGACTTCAGTTGAAATTCACTCCATGAATTATAACATAAAAACTTAAAAACTCGAAAAAATCGATGCAACCCTCAAAAATTCCACATTTTACTGCTCTAGCAATTTTTCGAAACATTTTTAAAGTAATTTCTTATCTTTTATTTTCTAAATTACATACTAAATTACATACATAACTCGAAAATCCTATCACTTTCAGAAAATTCACCTCCACAATCGTGTCGCTCACAGAATAGTCATTCAGAAATCGAGCTCAAGTTCAAAATCAAGTCCGATCCATACAAAATTCACGATATTATCCTACTCTCCAAAGAATACAGATTCTCAATAAATCTTTGATCATTCCAGTCATCTTTCAAAAAATCTAGTTAATGATCTAGAGTTCCCTTCTGGATAAGAAATTCAACTAATTTTCCACAAAATACTTTTCTAAATGAAATTTCGACGGAATGAAAAACAGGGCGATGGAACACGTGAATGGATAAGAATAAAGCTAACGAGTAATTGGCTATTCAGCTCTTCCAAGCTCCTCCGAGAAGCTTGCCTACAGTGTTTTTCCAATTCTAACGTCTCGGCCAAACGAGAAGAAATGGCACTAAGACGGAAATCGCGTACTCGTACAATTCATTATTGGAAACCGTAAAGTTTCGTTAGTTTTGGCCTTCTCCCAGGCTTATTTTCACGGATTTTCTGGATCAAGAAATATGACTTTGCGAGTTACGAAATAGTAAAGCTTTCGTAATTATTATCATCCACTCGAAGAAAAAGATCCAACGTTTCGAGAAATTTATGGGGAAAAATACCAGAATATTTTAACTTTTACAATATTGTTGCAGATTACTAATTCAAATTGACTATATACATCGTATATTCTACTAAATTTAATATCTGTGAATAGTGACAAATCAGTTCAATTTTTTTTCACTATATTATTTATGTTTTTATTTCGCCCTAATTGTAAGAGAAAACTTTGTACAAATTAATGTAAAGAGTAAGAGTGATATCTACAAAAAATTTTTACAGCGTTCGTAACTAAAATTACAAAATTATAGAAAAATAGAAAAGTTCAATGCTGATTATCTTAAAATTGATATGAAGAGCTCAAATTTCAATTAGCGTATTTTTACACCAAAACGAAACTTTAGAGCATATTTACAACTATAAAATTCAAAACAACTTCTTTTTTTTTGAATCACCTATCAAAATTTCCGAATACTCAACAAAAATAGCACAAGAAAGCTCCCGTTCCAAGAGCTTTTTAGTTGAATACTTTCTGGGGACTTGACAAAAAATGATGTAATTGCGGTGGCGAAATTGCTTCCAAGCAATCACTTTTTAGTTATCGCAACAAAAATATTTGCTTCACACGGGAAAATGCGGTGATCCGCGATCATGCTCTCTGACCCGATTTTCTATATGAGCCGATTTTATGAGCCCCGAAGGTTGCATCAGCCTTCACGGCGCATTTCCCGTGCGTTTTACTTGTTTCTCCATACTCGCGATATTATATTTAAAGCACGTTCGATAAATTATCAACAGTTTTACGCGCGAGCGGTGATTGTGTATTGACAATAATATACGTGTACGATGGAGGAAAATACACGACCCATTTTTGCATATCGACCAACTGTGTTTTCCCGGACGCGGGTTTTACCCAATGTTTTTTTTTTTTTTTTTTTCAAATCTTGGTAGGTCCTCGAACGGATGAAAATTCCATTTTAACGTCACTCTCTGACGGTGAAATATTCAAATAAAACCTTTTCGAGGATTTCTCATGGTTGTTGCATACTCGAGGAAATAAAGTGATGCCAAATATATTCAAAACATTTCACTTGAGACATTTGTTTCATAATGAAAAATGCTTATGTATAAATTTTTCGCCTGATGCTCTAATATTAACAAGTTTTATCAATGTACTCAACTAGTTCCAAGCCGTGTAACGCGCATATCGTTAATGTACATTTTTTCTTAAGAAACTTCCAAGTTGCATAGTTTCAGTTTCGCCCTACTTAGAGCTTTCTACAGTCTAAGCATGACTGCAGTAAAAGCCTGGAAATGTCGCTTCTGGGGTGTGCGCCATATTGTCGGTACAACATGAAAACAACTGAGAACAATGTCATGCTCGGATAATGAAGTTTCGATGCATTCATCCAACTTTTAACTGGCCATCATGAAACTCGAACAAAATGCAAAACTTGCTGATCGTCGTAGCACAAAAACTAATCTAGAAAATCCATGGAACAACGTAATGAGGAAAAAGTTTGAGTCTATCCATAATCATACAATAGACAACCAAAGAAAATTTCCCATTCATTCATTTTTGTAGGAGACGAGTTTTTTCTTTACCATGACATCGTTTTTCAAAGGAAGATCTGTGATATTAATCATCGTTGCGGTAAGAGGAAAACTATATTATGTGAAAAAAAGGGCTTATTGTAAAGCTTTGACTGGTGTAATCTACTCGACACAACGCTGGTCTGCAGAGTTGATTTTCATTCATTTTTTTTGCTATCTCTGATTTTCGAAGGAAATAGGAGTTGGCTTTAATTCAATTGATATTGAAGTTTAGGATATTTAAAAATTTCCTGACTTTTCGAGTTGGAAATACAAATATAAGAAGTCTATTAATCTCAAGTCATCATTTTTCAATTTCCTCGTGTTTTTATGAAAATTTGCTGGAGAATTTTAATCTAGAGGAATTTCGAAACTTATTTCCAATCACATATACTGCACAGAAAGAAATATTTGATCTCAGCAACCAAGTCATTCAGTAAAATATGGACCAACCAAAATTTCGTTCATTTCAACAATAGTTTTTGTTCTGAAAATTTTATATTGGTAGTCTTAATGAAATCTTTGGTCCTCATAACCAAAACTTTGGTTGTCATACCTATAACTTTAGTTGGTCAATATTTTACTCAATGAATGGTTACTGGAACCAAATATTTCTTTCTGTGTAGTAAATATAATATAAAATTTTGAACTTTTCCGACTTCAATTTTAAACTATTCATATCTGAACCTTTTTTGAAATTTGGCGATCTCAGAATTCGAAAATTCAAATCTTTGCCATACAAATAAAATGCTTCATACGATTTGAGGACATCATTTTTGAGCAGGAATAGTTCGGATTCACGGCCAATGATTCGTTCAGAAGAATGAACTTACCTGAAACAGAAAAAAAATCATTTGTTAAACTCAGGAAATTGATATGCAAAAAATGAAAATCATATTCTTCTTAATCCACGAAAACTTGAATGATGGGAACAAAAGTAACTCAATGACAAGAGGAGTAGTAATCCCTTGTAAGTGCGAAGCAATACACATTGCACAACTTGAAACATTTCTTGCAACGCACTCGCGAAGCATAGATCGAAATAGACGGCAGTTATCATCCTCTATGAATTGCGCCACTATGTCTTAAAATACGTCACAAATACATACAGACAAAACGAAAAAAAAGCTAGACACAAAAAAACGAACCAGGAGTAAAAAAACAATTTCAGTAACGTGAGACAGCTGAAGAGTGACTTTCGTGCTATCCAAAGTGAGGAGTTGGAACTCGACGACCGTGATCGAAAAAATGTTAGAGAAATTTTCTAAATCAAAAATTTCAGGAGACAAAGAAATGATTTTTTTTATGATGAACGTACATTTATTATTTTTATGATTGGGAAATTCTAATTACGAGATTTGAAAATCGAAGTTTACTTATATGAAAATTGACAAGGAATCCTTTGAGTCTCAGTTTTGTAGGTAAAGTTTCATTGTAACAAAATAAATCTAAGCTTGATTTTTTTGAAAATTTTTTTTTTCATGAGTTTTGAAAGAAAATCATGAAATGTTTACTCTTAAAATTTTGATATTGCATTAATTTTTTTTTTTTTTTTTTTTTTGTATCCAATTAGTTAAATCAACAACTTCAGTATATTACTCCCTATAAACCACAATTATATGTTTAGGAAATATGATTGTTTGAAGTCAGTGTAGATTTTGTTCAGTATTTTATGCTTTATTTATTTTTGATTATATCATTTTTTTACGGAATTCGAACATGAAAATTTTTGTATAGATTCGTTAATAATCAGTAAAAATATACTTATGAAGAAAAAAAAATTATCAAGAAAATTAACATGTGGCATTCCAGGCAAAATTAACTTCATAGCCAGTATCCAAAAAATTTCTTCCAAAAAAACAACCGAAATTCAAACGAAAAAAAATTTCGATAGAGATGCAGTAAAAAAACGTTTGCGTAAAAAAAGTTTCAACCTGAATCATCTGGACTATTCTAGATGGAATGACCTATTTACGTCTACAACTATAACTTTATTTTAAGTCAAAAATTTTTAGCAGTGTGCTGTAAAAATCAGTACAAAACTGCACAAAACTGTACAAATCTTTTCAAAGTAAAAAAAAGTGTATTTCTCAACAAGTGTAGAAGTTGCTTTTTTTACTCAGTGGTTCCAAGTCTGAGAGAGCTTTCGGCATTTATTAGCGATTCTCATCGCGGTGAACGACGTGCGGTCAAAAATAGCGACCCGCCAAAATAGAAAGACCAAGCTTCGGGAATTTCTCCGGCCGACGGGAAAATCCGATTTTCCCGGGCCTTTTTCACCCTCGCTAAATGAAAAATTCATGCTCACCTTCCGAGTGCCGAAACCGATCGAACTAAAGTTCGCTTTACTCTTCTTTCTTCAGCTTTTTCACGATTTCAAATGGAAATTTTTCAAAGGATTAAGTTTTCGCGTGCATTGGAATAAGTGGCTTCGATAAATTTGGATGGAAAACTATAAACTCGAAAGTAAATGTTACACACTTGGGTTTTAAACTATTTTCGAAGCTTTTTCAAAAACTATAAACTATAAAAAAAATTATAAAAATAAAATCAGACTTGTCGTTAATATCTATTGATGTTTCGAAGTATTTTGAATCTGTGTAAGTAGATGACAGTGGTGACGGAATAAATAGGTTTCAGAATATTTCCACCCTTTTCTCAAATATGTCTGAAATTTTCATACTTCGAAAATACTGAAAATTTTAGAAACAAAAACTTTTGTAATTCAAAAAGGCGTTTCTTCCAAATTTTTTAAAATTATTATAGAAAAATCACTCCAGTTTCTTCAAGTTTCCAAGAATGATTGAAATTTGCAATCTGAACAATCCTTTTGAATTTTTTATAAATCTATAAAAATTTTCAGAATGTAAGTCAATAACATTTATCAGAAAAATACAAGAAATTAATTTTTATGTCTGTGACAAGTCGACTAACGAAACACTAACTATATTAATTCAGTTAATGAATCAATGCTTGAAAATTGGCACTGCTGATAATTAACTGACTTGTTCCAATAATCGGCTATCGATTGGTTTATCCGCATCAATGAATGCACACTTAATTTCCATGTTCAAGCTTACGATAAATGGAGTGGAATACTTCCCATAAAACTGAGTGGGTATAAAAATATTTGAAATGACTTTATTCATCCAGTTTCCGATATAAGTAAAAGTGTATAAAATAAGTTTGAGAATCAAGTTTATCGCAAATTGACGTTCGAGTTTTTAAACTGAGATTACGGTCTGAAAGGACATCGCAGATACCATAGAAAGAACTTGGAAACTTTTTACTTAGTCGCATATTTCAAAGTGACTGATAAGGCATCTCAAGATCAGAGATTAGAAACGTGAAATTCAACGCTTAACGTATAAACCTTAGACGGTAAAACTTGGTTTAGGATTTTTTTTTGCAGAGATTAATGTTAAAGTACTGAATCTAAAATTTATTGTATGAAATCAATTTTAGTTCAAAAATGTAAATTATAAGTAAATTAAAAGTAAATATAAGTGAGTCTTTAGAAAAAAAACAATAATAATAATAATAATACAACAAAATAGACACACCAGAGAAGCAGAATTTCTGCACGACTTGTAGCTTGATCTGAAACATTTCCATTGAAAATCGGATTTGTCAACTGCATGGAAAATTTTTACAAAATCTGCTATCATTCATTAAAAAATCTTTTCGATTCTATTATAAATGTCTTAAAGTTCAAAACTTCACTACAGAAAAAATGATAGTTATTTAAACAAATAGGCGTGCACGTGTAACATACTAACAAAAGAATTGCCCACATATTGATCTCAACGAGTAGAACTACTCGAAATCTATGTACATCTACTTTGATAATCTAGGAAAAGTGACCAAAACTTACAAGTTCCATATTATCACAGGAAAAACGTCCAAGGCCTTTTCTAGTCGATGAGTAAGAGGAAATGTAAATGAGCAAGAGCGGTGGAAAGTAATTGCTTCGCAGGAGGCTCGACCAGCAAGAGCCGCGCTTCTGCCTAGCCACCTAGCTGGGTCTTGGGGATTGCAAATTACAAATTGTAGCAAGGATTCTCTGGCATCCGGCAGTATAAGTGAGTATATACGAAGGCAGTCGAGTATAAGCAGTATGTGTATAAGGAGGTCAACCGTCTGGTCGGGCGGATCGATCCCTGCAGAAGCGTATACAGTAGACTAGCGCCCTATTTATTCATTTCCGCTTGGCGGGTAAGACCGTACAGGAAAAGCAGCTCCCTGCAGCGATATGTTACTTGCTCTCGATGTAGCACTGCACGACGCCTGCTTAAAATTTCCCACCCACCTCCTTCGATAGTCAAGACGACGTGAATGTACAACACAAATACACTTCCAACATCGATTTTGACGTATCCAAATCGCTAACTTTAGAATTTCAATTAATAATTGTAAGCCATTGCTGTTCATAGACCTACGTCGTTTGTTGTTTGTTTAAACTTTCTCAAGTTTAAGTTCATTTACCAAAGATAATCTAGTAATTAGGAAAATAGAAGAAAATGACTGGAAAATTCTGGTAACTTCAGTGCTATCCGAATTTCTCTTGAGTAAAGAATTTACCTCTTTAACTTCAAGTATTGTTGTTTCAATAGAATGATCCCAATGGTCTTAATTTAGATGTTACTATCGTGCTTAAACTTTCGACTAGACTTCTGAACATTTACATATAAAAATCTACAATTATTAAAATCATATTCACTCAAAATATATAAAAACAATTCAAAAAACTACTTTGTGAGCATGACTTACGTAAACAAAAGATGTTGTAAATATAATGACGGTTCACATAATATTTCGAAAAACACAAAAATATTAGGGGTAAGTGGGGAATTGTGGGCCACGTTTTTATTTTTCCAAATATCTTGAACAAAAATAAAAATTTTTTCAAATATTTAAAAGGTATTCTATTCTGCATATGAAAAGGTTACTGTAGTTTTTTGGTTTTTAAAAAAAATTTTTTTTTCACAAAATTTTGGTGGATAATAAAAAGTTAATGATTTTGAGATTGTAAAAATTGTTGGGGAATTGTGGGCCACAACCTAAATCAAGTCAATACAAAAAAATTTCTTTGTAAAAACTTTATTAAAAGATTCGAAATGACAAGTGAATTGTTAATCATTAAAAAAAGGGAAAAAAATTCCTGCCACTGTCACTCACATATACAATTTGGGCACGTGAACGTGTTGGCAGAGGTAGTGACACATTTTGTATGAACACAATAATAAATTATAAAATATGGACATATAAAATATGCACAATAAAATATGGACACAATATGGATACATAATAAATACACAATAAAAAAATTTGTATGTATGTCAAAAATGTCGAAACACCGGTGGCCCACAAAAAGTGGCCCATGATTCGCCACAAGCTATGTTTTGACATTTGGTGGCTTGATTATAACTCGACAAAATTTTATGCAAAATTCCTTTTGTAAATTGAAATGCCAAGGTACAACATTTACCTGAGTTGATTCGTAACGATGTGTTGGAAATTGATGCACGAGAACAATACAAATAAATTCTTATTGTTAAAGAAATTTTTTTTGAGGTTAGTATTGTACAGCACGCTAGGAACGTATACATCGGTTAACTACTAACGTAAAAATATGCTTGTAGTAAAAGAAGACTTTGACATTTGTGTCGCACCATACAACTTGAAATACGAACGATACATAGCAATGGCCCACGATTCCCCATTGCCCACAATTCCCCACTTACCCCTAGTTTTTATAAAATACATTCGTCATACATAATGACAAATCAAATGCCTGACTCGAGAGCTCTCTAGATATGAAACAGCGAAAATATCCACTATAGTGTAGAATCGCAGAACGAATGACTTATTCTTTACTTTTTAACCGTAAAATACAAAAAATTAATTTTTTTATTTTCCTCAATTAAATGAGTAAACTTTAGTGTATGACAAGAATTATTGCAAACTTCTAAAATATCATAAAGTCTATTTCGAAGAAAAAAATGATGATTCCAATATTCCTCGAGATTTTCAAAAAAATTCTCAATTCTTAGAATTTTTTCAATTTTTGGAAGAAAATCGGAATACTTAGGTTGACTTTGGGTCATGATATTGGAATAAGTGTATGTAGGAAAACCGAAAAGACTTGGAAATCAAATACTCTCTTTCACGAACTGTCACATAATTTATATATCGAAGTTCCCCTGAATTAGGGTTGAAGCAACTGAAGAATTCCCAACAAATGTAAATAATTTATATTACATATATTTTCATTATACTGATTATCAGTAAATTATAACAGTAAAAATAAAAGGCAAGGCAAAAAAATACTGTAGGCCCCGGCGAGATTCGAACTCACGATCTCCTGTTTACTAGACAGGCGCTTTAACCAACTAAGCCACGGAGCCGTTGTGTCGGCTATGGAGAAATTATTTTTCAGCAACTATCTTGCTTTTTTGTTGTCCTAACAAACTTTTTGTTTGCTATAGCACGATCATTATGCATAACAGTCAATTGCATAATAATCGTGATCTGATAAAAAAAAAGGTTATTAAGGACAAAAAAAGACAAGATACTGCTGCAAAAAAAATTGTTTGGTCAGGTTGTGTAAAAATTACATATCTTTTGGCGACTAGCACTACATGTAGCAGCAAAAAAAGTGTCATTTTTACACAACCTAACCTAACAAATTTTGTTTTACATCAGGTATCTTATCTTTTTTTGTTCTTAATAACCTTTTTTGTCATCAGATCACGATTATTATGCAATTGAATGTTATGCATAATGATCGTGCTATAGCAAACAAATAGTTTGTTAGGACAACAAAAAAACAAGATATTTGCTGAAAGATCATTTCTCCATCGTCGACACAACAGCGCCGTGGCTTAGTTGGTTAAAGCGCCTGTCTAGTAAACAGGAGATCGTGAGTTCTAATCTTGCCGGAGCCTAGCATTTTTTTTTGCCGTTCTGAACGTGGTATGCAGAATCTTGAACAAAATTGACTAATAATCAGGGCCGGATTTGGCCAAGTGCCGCCCCGGGGCAGTAAGAAAAATGCCGCCCAATTTTAAAAAATGATTAGCCAAAAAAAAGGGTCATCACTTTTTTTGAAAATGAGCAGCTAAAAAAAAGCTAAAAAGGTCACCACAAAAAAAGTGGTAACCTTTTTTTTATTTTTTTTTTTTTAGAGATTAGAAATTCCGAAAATTTGCCCCTCCCCAAAATTTTGCCGCCCTGGGCACAAGCCCATGTTGCCCCTGCCTAAATCCAGCCCTGCTAATAATCAATATAATATAAAAATAGCAGCTCGTGACAGAGTAGTAGTAGGTACTACATTCAATGAAAAGCATTTTTTTTCCAATTTATATTGTAACGTGAAAGTGGGGGGGGGGAGCAAAAAACGCTGATAAATAATAATATCATTTACGGAAGCTTTTTTCCGAATAATTAGTTTCTCAAATTCTATACTATTCATTAATTTGATTAGAAATGTTGTCCATATATCTATTTTTTATGATTAAAAATTTTATTTGTAAAATCATTCAATTATGAAAAAAAATTGTTTAACACAATTAAAAATTCCGAAAAAGGAAGAGCCAACTTCAAAGCTTAAACACCTTAATTTTTTATTTGAAAATTTCAGTATATATACTTGTAAATTTATTGTACACTACGAAACTCAAAACTTCAAATAAATGAAAAAACAACATGCTCTGATACTATACTACAATACGAAATTCCTAACCCCAAAAATTTTCACCACAGTAAAATTCAAAATTCTACAATACGAGGAACAATTTTTTTATCACTTAAAATTTTATATTATGTGCCAAAATTCGTACGCCAAACACTTTCAATTATAACCGTTCAAATATTGTTAGTTTTGTGAGTTGGAATTGAATAGTTGAGAAAGAAACAATGAACAATTCCATGTGCTAGAGATTATCACATTCGCTATTTCTCTGGGGGGACCACAAACGAGCGAAACATCCGATTGTCAATAATGGTGTAAGAGCCATCGGGTCATAGCTTCGAGGAGAAGAAGACAGACAGAACCGACAGAACACGCCCTCGCACACGCGTGCATCACGCCCGCGCACGCGACATAACGAAAATCGATTTTCCCAAGGGCGTGTACGTACCTGCATTTCATGCACCCGACACTCTTGCGTATCCATGTAAAGATCATTTTTTACGGTCGTGCGGAAGTGAAAATTTTTGAAATTCTTCGGTTTTAATTATGTATGTCTTTTTCCTGGCCTAATATATAAAATTCGGTGCAGAAAACTATACTGGTTGTTTTCGCTTTTAATTGAATTGAAAAATTCATATAAAATATTTTCTTTATAGTTCGCATTTCACAAAAGATTTTGATTGAAAAATTTTCATTTAACTTATCTGAATATCTACAACTATTTTTACTATTCTGTTTTTACTGAGAAAATTACCAAAAAACTCAGGGGAAAAAAGTGAAAAATGGAAGATTTTGTTTTTTGAAATATGATTTTTTCAATGAAAGGTTAACATAAGTATTTTTATGAGTTTTTATTGAAAGATTATTTTAAAGAATATTTTTCATCGAGCACTTTTTCTGTATTTTTACATAATCATCGCAGTTTTGCCTCTTTTTGTCATTAATTAACTTAATGTCATCAAATTTTTACTTTTCAACAAAAAAAGTAAAAACTTTATGAATTATTATTTTACGTCCTAGGCTTAAAACCTATTAAAATGGGTTTACAAGACTTTTCGAGCAAAAAATACAAACTTTTTAAAAATTTAAAAACATAAAGAAACATTATCAGCAAAGTGCCCTTTTGGATTATAAAAAAAGTGTTAAACCTCATGTTCTTATTTGAAAATTTTTCCTGGAATTTTTTATAAGTTATGAAATTAATAACTGTTGCTCTTGATTGGCAATCTACAAAACTTTTCTTTTTCTAGCAGAGAAAGGAAAGAAGTTAAACAGTTTTAAATTTCAAACTTCAATTCTAAGTTGTTGACTATAGAAAGTAAAAGTTTTTCAATCAGTACATTGCAAATTAAACGTCAAAAATAATCATTGATCGGTCACGTAAAAATAATAACAAAAATCTCGTTACCCGTTACAGCATCAAAGTAACTAATAACCTTTTACCTTTTCTTTGTTGTACCTGTAACACGTGACCTCGTCATAACAATTTAAAAATTGAAGTTTTAATTGAAGTTACTTTCAAATCTTGAATAATTATATAATGTAAGTATACTTCTATAAAAAAACAATGACTGATAAATAACAAGTTAGGTACTAAAAATATCCTAACATTTCCTTCACTCTAACGAAATATTAAGTACTACGATGTTATGAGTAGAACTTTTCATTTTTATTCTACGTGAAATAAAACGTGATTTAATTGAATCCTCTTCTCAAGAGAATTTTCACGAGAACTCACTTCTACTTGAAAAATGGCTCACATTTCACTTAACTGAGGTCTAATTGTAATCCTTATTAATTTTCAGATGCCTGGCTTAATCCTTAGAAGCTTCTACGTAATAAATCTCAATGAAGAAAAATCGTCGTGCAAAACTCGAAATTTTACGAAAAGTACTCTATACGAATAATATTTTTATAATTTTTGGATTCTGGATTCCAGCTTTCGAGTTTTTCGGTTTTACAAACTCATTTTATTCAACGTAATTTATTTCAATGTGAAATTACATTTTATTAATTCAAGATTTACTCTCATTATTTAATTTCTCCATTTTCAAACTCAAATTTCAAGGTCAATAACTTTAGTGAATTTCATTTGATTTGTTAAAAAAACACTAACAGCAAATTTGCGCTTCGAAGACTAATCATTTCTGAATTTTGTTTAATGTTTATCTTGGTTGACTAGTTAAAATAGTACCTAACTAAAAATCGAAATTTGAAGAATTTTCATTTGCGGAATTGAAGGTTTCAAAACCATTTACAAGGTAAATCATAATTTTATCATTTATATTATGAAATTCATTTTCCAAAATTGATGATATGTAATGGAAGTTCTCACGAAAAAACTTTTTCATACAGAAATTCAAAATATTGATTATAATCATAAACTTTTTTGCATACCCTCCCCTAGGAAGAATCCTATAATAAATGTACACATTTTCGCGCAGTTCCTACTTAAAACTGAACAAATTTTCTCTGGCAAATAATTTCTAACTTCTCTGAACAGAAAATGTGAATTCTTCTCGACTCGTTGACTCTTACATAATTCTACCCTCGAGCAATCGATTCTCTCATTATGTCACGTACAATTACGTAATAACGATTTGTAACTTTGAGACGAATCCGGAATGAGCAGTTTCGAGTGCTCGCGAAAAAGCTCTCGTAAAACAAAAAAAAATAAATGCAAACTCGAGACTCTGAGATCGAAGTGTATTCACTATCGAAACGAGAGAGTTCGATTTTTCACGACTTATCGGTCATCGGCCAACTTCAATGAAAACTTTTTTTCTATTTCTTTTTCATTAATCTTTCGAACACGTTCTAATGCATCGAAACGTTCGACGATTCAAGTTTCATTCGTACGTTGAAAAATGAAGGCACGCGAAAGGAAGAATTCGCTCGGTTGATTTTGGCAAAATGCTTTGGCCCATGTCCAGTTGATTTTCCGGATTTTTCTTTCTCCATATTTTCCTTGCATAACTTGAATATGTCTCATCAATTTTTGTTTCATTTGTGTTTCATTGTGTAATAAATAATGCATCGTAAGTCATACAATAAAACCTCTTCAATAAGAATATACAAAGATGTATACATGATCGATGCATCTTGTTCTCACAAACATGAGTAACCAAAAAGTGTGTCAATCATTACTATTGGTGCATTTCCCGTAATTTTATCAGGTTATAGGTTTGATATCCTGATAATATTTTTGAACTTTGATTAAAATGCAAGAAAAAAAAAGTAATTTTTCACGTCACACTCTTTTCTCTTAGTCCATTTACAGAAACAAAGATAATCATCAATGCATAAAAAAAGTAATAACTCTATTTTCCGTGTTTTACCGAGGATGACAATTATCATCGATTTCCGCTTATTTGTTGCACATTATCGATTTAACGCCGAGGGGATTGCGCTGATCTGCGCGTAAATGCCGTTATGTGTTTATCGAGAAGAAAAGAGATGCACGCGAGTCCCTGGAGATGCACTTGAGATTTTATTTTCTTGCTTCACCATTAGCCGCGTACGTACGAGTGAAAGTTAATGCAATTACTCAATTCATAAATAGAAGTACTAAATGACATGTCTCCAATCGCGCAGCCTGGCAATCCAAGTACGATAATAGTGCCTTTAGCATTAAATTGAATCTCATCTTTCAAGCAATTTATACTTTTTAACTGATTTGACGATTAATTCAATTACACATTAAAAATAAACGGTATAGTTTCCACAACCAAATAATATATAAGATTCGCACCTTCTGTATATTACATATTATTTTTTATTATTATTCCTAATTACTATATTTAAGTAACTGCAATTTCTAACATTATCAAGACATTCGTGTAGCTGTCGCAATCTTAATTTTTCATGTGAAAAACCAAAAGTATGGTTGTACCAACCATACAAGCAATTCAGTGTTTCGAGGAACGAAGACTGGAAAATCAAAAGGGAACGATTGATTTTTGTGTGAAATAAATTATTCGAAAAAAAATCTTTTCATTATTCGCCGAAAAGTTTTTTATATTATTCCGAGTCGCAAACGGAAGTGAACGTAAAATTTCAAGAAGCGCTGAAAAAATGTTCGAATAATTCTCACGGAAAATTAACGAACCAGCTTCCCGAATCAAGCTAAGAAAAAGAGAAGTAAACCACAGTCTTTCTTTCCTTTGAGCCCGATAAAAATTGCATCGAATGAAAGAGCGGAAAATACGAGCAAAAAAAAAGTGAAGAATCGACAATTGAATCGCTGGTGAGTTATAGACTGCGAAAACTTTCCGATCTTGAATTTCGATACTTGTTAATGCGCGCGCGGTGCGTCGCGAAAAATTGGATGACTCCGTAATGCACTCCAAGGATGTCGAATGAATATTCGGAGAACGAAGAATTTTTTGTTGCGATACTATAAATCTTTTATACATTATTATGTGCTCACTATCATCAAAATAAATCACACTGCTCCACAATTTCAACTTCAGACTTTTTCAATATGTCTAAAATATTATTAGATTTGTTAGACTTCTCCCCAAAAAATTTAAAAAAGTTGTGTTTTAAAAGAATCATAAAAAATTATTATTTGAATGTGACATTTTATCTGCTTGTGGTGCTCATCAAATATTTATTTGCGTTTTTACAAAAGCATTACACTTGAAAAATTTTTGAAAAGTACGCTTCGCGTAAATTTTTGTGATAAATACGAAAAAATTTCTTTTGTAGTTTTTTCTGTATCTAGGTAAATATTATTTAATGAATTCTTAATACATATAATGTTTATACATAATTATGTTACATTGAATTGATGAAGTAATTACAAAAATTAATTGTTTTACATATGTGACCCGATCTGTAAAAACCTACCTAAGGACCAAAATCTCGATGTTGAGATTTTCACATATTATAATAGAGTATAGTATGCTCTATCGATTGCGACCAATCTCGTTTTTATACGATAAAAATTGAGCTCTGGATAGGTGTTTTTTATAACTTTATTTTGAAGAGACAACTTGACCTTCCCTATCGTCTCTCTCTCTGTTTACCACTCCAAAATTCTCGTCTTTTGTGTGTCCACTGGTCCTTCGGGGACGGCCTACAATGCTTGATGCATTCAGTCAGTCCCCGTAGGCCCATCAGCTCACGCATTTTTCAATCATTATTACGGTTGAATGAACGTAGAAAAGGAAAGAGCGAAGGACAGGATCTTTTACTTGCTTCTAGGCGAAAAACTTCGAACGCGTTTTTCTCGAAAAGATGTTTTGGTCCATATGTAGGTTTTAACAGATCGGGTCACATATAGTATTCTATCATTTACATAAAGGCATAAAAATATATTAATTTTAAAACGTATGCTTAAAGAATTATGAAATTCTAAGAAAGTAATTCTGAAACTCATAATCACGAACTCGAAAATGAAATATCATCTTAAAATTTAAATTGTAATATTTGAATACCTATACATTTTATCTCTCTTCGAAATGCTGAAATTGTAAGAATGGAATGAATAATTTTCAGAATTCAAATTTTGGTACATTAATATAAAGAAATTGATGACTCAAAGTCAGTAACAAATTTACAAAAGTGACAAAAGTTTGAAAAATCAAAGTTCAAAAAATTTCTTTTTCAGAATTATTAGGCATTACAGAATTCTGAATGTACTCAAGAATTTAGATTTCTAAAATTTTCTATTCCATGATTCGCTATTTTGTAAGAATCTATTTTATTTTCAATTCTAGATTTTTGAATAATAATCGCAGTTTGTTTTGCTGCATTAATTTCCTAGTAAAAAATTTTTCATAGTCAAATTTTTTTAAGTAGTAATAAATTTCTAATCTTTTGATTATCTTCGAAGAAGTACAAGTTTGTTAAAAAACACAGACATTACGTTTCATCGAAAAAAAAAGATAGCGGAATACATACGTATGAGAACTTGATAATACATGCAAATTTTAATTATCAACACACTCGTTACACGCCATCGAAACATCTCGGAGCATTGACAAGCTTAAAAATTAATTGCTTTGTTTAGCATGCATGTTTTCAAACCAGGATTTGATTATTCATGAAAGTTTGTTTCTGTAAACGAATAATAATTCAATACTACAAATTATGTTGCAATTGCTTTTGTGGCGAGTTTTTACAGCCAGAAATACGTGAGGTTTAGAAAAATTATGAAAATGAAAATAACGAAGTTTAAATGTTAACAGCAGAAACATTCAGCGTATGCAATATTTAATAATGTTTATGGAATTTTCAGAATTTAAAAATACGAGTCTGATAGTAACAATATTCAAGTTTTTGTTATTATTTATAAATTATGTGATATAATTATTTAAATAGAAGAATAAGGAAATGATGATTTTTATTTTCAAACACATAATCGCAACGTTTAAAAATACAATATTACAAAAATCGTTAAAGAAATGATATAATCATTTCGATTCAAACTAAAAAATTATTTAAATTTATAAATTACCTATTTTTACATGCTTGTATGCAAACTTCAATTCCAAAAAAATTCAACTTTATTATATTATAATTAGGCATGTAATATGTGTGTGTGTGTGTGTGTGTGTGTGTGTATTGGTATCATTATAATATAATAGTATTATTTTAAGTTAAAACTTTTATTATAAAATTATATGCTCAAAAAAGAAGAAAAAAAGTAACAAAATATGAAAATCATATTGTAAAATTGTGACACATGAAAATTAGGGAAGTTCATTCCTAAATACGATACATTCTGAATTTCAAAATGACGAAGTTCTCAAATAAAATTGAAAACTTACTGAATCATGGAAATCAAAATTCCACCACTAACAAACATTCATATGATTTTTGAATAATATTGAATTTTCAAGTTTTGACATTCATATAAAATTTAAATTATTAACGCCATTTTGCTAGTTTACCTGCAATGTATAGTAATAATACCCAAATACATTTTTTTAAATATTTGTTCCTGATTATATCATTTTCTGAATAAATCAAAACTCAATTCTACAATCTTTCTACTTTTTAAACTCTATAAACATATTCACTGAAATATTTTTACAAATGATTTTCAAATTTTCGAGTACAAATAGTTACAATATTTCATGCATTATTTACGAAAATGTAAGATAATGCAATAAACATTAATAATTGAGTATTGATTGTTGACTCAAATTTTCAAAATAGTCTGAGAACAGAAAATGGATATGAGAAATATTAGAGCTTACTTTTCCACGTGCGTGTTATTTCCGAATAGTGAAATTGGAGCGGTTGCTAAAAATATGAGCGCGTTCAACGCGAACTGCCGAAAACGAGGAAACGTGTCATTGCCCCTTTATCGTGCATCTACTATTGCATTCGTACATAATTAAATTAATTCCGTGATTAGGAATATTTTGCACTAATTATCACTGCATTTGAAACTTAGTAATCACCGATAATTACATACTTCTATCAGTATAAACCAAATTTCTTTCGGTACAAATTCGGATAATTTTACATTTTTCTGGATATTTACAAATTTCAATAAATTATGTTAATTGTAGTGTCATAAGTTTTTAAAAAAAGTTGT
Source organism: Platygaster orseoliae (assembly GCA_030522825.1). Taxonomy (NCBI): domain Eukaryota; kingdom Metazoa; phylum Arthropoda; class Insecta; order Hymenoptera; family Platygastridae; genus Platygaster; species Platygaster orseoliae. The sequence goes on from JAPYZL010135132.1 coordinate 32,923, forward strand.
TTATTTATCAAGTTTTTTTATTTAGCAAGTTGCTCGAATTAAATTTATTACTTGAGAAAATAATATGATATTAAAAAAATTCTGTCGAAGCAAGTTTTTATCTAGGAAATGAATATATGTTATAGTTTATTCAAAAATACTCAAAGTATGAAAATCTTTTTTCAGGTCTTAATATTGAACTCGATTAACCAAGAACTCAAGATAATAAACTTTCAAAACTCTATTTTTAAAATAACAAACACAGATTTACGCACCCTGAAATTTTACTAGCAATATTTATAATAATATAAAATTATATTTTTTTGTGCATTTTTTCATAGCTGACCATAACTCTACTGAAAGTGAAATTTAACTGATGTCAGATCTGACGTTGGATATTGGCCTAATTTCAATTCCAGTAGAGGTTTCTAATTGTCTATAAAAAAGTCACAGTTTCCTCAAATAAATTTTTGGTTTTTAATTTTTCAGTATTCTATTATTATACGTTAGTATATTCAAATCTTAGGGTTACAGCACGAGCCGAAGACGAGCATTGTATTCAGAAAAACCTATCCACATAAGTCAAGCACAATTTTTCCTCCAGCAAAGTCATATATATAATTCGAACGTGAGGAAAACGAGTATTTTCCTCACGGAGTTATAAAAAATATCATCTACGTCACATCTAACCATTAAAAAAGACAGTTAGGAATATTTTTCCATTGTCTGCCTCGTAAAGGCGCGAAAAAATAGTGGCTCGGTTCTATATCGTCGCGCAATTACGTCGCCGCTTGCACTTTATTTCGAGCGTATAAAACTCGCGGGAAAATGATACGCTCGCGGGAAAACGGGTTCGCTTTTCAAGGAAAGAAAGCACGTCGAATTCCCGGCAAGATTCCTCGATATCTTGGGAATGGAGAGTCGCGAGCTCAAGACGCCGTAAATTGAGCGAAGTTTCGTTTTCTTACGCGGTTCAAACGTGGGTAGAAGACACCTGCTGAACAAAAAAAAAATCACGTTCGGAAAAGTATCTAAAAATATGAACCCAGGGCGTAGCCAGAAAAAATTTTTCATTAGATCTTTGACTTGAATATTTCGTAGGAGAGGTAGATTTGAGAATGGTAAAACAACATCGTAACAAGTTAATTTCAGTCCTGTACCTTTTCGGTACCAAAACTTATAAAAAATGACAAAAATATGCAACATTTGCTGTGTGACGTAAAAATTGTTGATATATTAATTTGTTTTCGTTATCTTCATTTATAAAGTTAAATGAAATACATTTTCCTAGTCAAATCTCTGCGATCGACATTTTAGTTTTTGAAGTCCTAGAATTTTACTGAAGAATTTAGTGGAATTCTTAATGTTTGTATTCTGATAAATACTTCACCTTTTTTTTAATGATATATATTTTGCATTTCACTAAGGATGTATTATTAAAAAATTATATTGAATCGTAACGTTTTCGCTATACAAACGAAATTACAACTCATTTGACTGTACCGTTTTTAGATAAAAAATTTTTAAAAGTAGCATACAGTCTTATAAGTAGAAACAGTTGAAGAAATTATTTAATTGGGAATGATTCATTTCTTGATAAATCAATCAATAAAAATAAATTAATCATACTTATTATTTAACTATTTATTATGAGTATAAATCAATATTATCAAAATCAATCGATCGATATTAATCCACATTCAATTATAATCAATAAGTTTATAATCAATCAATGAATCTATATAAATAAATAAATATCAAAAACATTGATAAAAGAATAATCTGAAAAAAATTCAACAATCACACTAAATTCATGAAATAAATAATTTCATTGAATCTATGTATTGATTTGTTTCATTCGATTAAATTTTTTTGTTAACAAATTTTTCACAAACATGTATCTTTCAAAAAACAATAATATTGATTCTATAAAATTAATATTATTTACAGATCAAGGACTGACTGCACCGAATGTACAAATTCAGTAATGCAATTTGAATTTCACAAGTAACAAAATTTGAAATTCAGAATCTCAGCAAATAACAAAGATGATAATTCAGTGGTTTGCAAAGTGCAAAATCATACTTGTAAAATTAATGTATTCGAAGAAGAAAAAACAGAAATGGATAATGTTAAATTCAAGAATCTGAAGTTTTTAAATCGAAAATTATAACTTTTCAAGATTATAAAAATTTGATTATGTCTGAACAATGTATTGATTTTGTTCAACGTATCGACATTATCACAGGATAAACAATAATCATAACTTTAACTCGAATAATATTGAAATTTATAAAAAAAATAGTTATATTAAAAAGATAATTACATGAAAAGGTAAACTCAAACGATGATTAATTTTCGAAAAAATTCTTTTCATTGTTTGATACTTTAATAACTTCAGTTTTAAGGTTTGAAAAATTTTTTTTACTAAAAATAAACGTTTTTCTGTTATCACAATTTGTTGATTTTTTTCATAGCAATTTTTCAATGCATTATAAAAGTATTACATGAATGGAATCACTCATTTTTATGAAACGTTATGTTGAGAAAGTTTTTGAAAAAGAATTTAAAAAAAAGGATACGTAGAAAAGAAAATTTTTCATTTGAATTATTTTCAAATCATCAATTTTATGTACATAATGACTCGAATTTCCTTTCAGGAAATTTATATACATAAGGAGCTTGAGTAACCTTGAAAAAATTTAAGCAGTCCATTTGTACAATCAGTAATTTTTTTTTTAATTTGTATCTAAGAAAAAATTTTCGTTTTAGTTGTTTTGCATGAGTTTCATTTCGTGTAATATTAGTTTACATTATCCACATATTGAAAAGTACTAAAAATTTCGACCCAAAAGCTTAAAAGTAAAAAAAAGAAAAGAAAGTCTCACAAAAATGTTTTTTCAGTATACCCATAAATTTTTAATTGTTACACATTAAACAAATAATGTGTAGCAGGCAATAACTTTGTAACATGCACAGTAATTCCAAACAAAAAAAAACTAACTACATGTTTGAACTCTCAACTTTTTTACCTCTACGTAAAAACGACAGAAATTGTTTGATTTATTCTGGAATTTTCGTTCACTACAGTGAAATATATGCGAGTAATGTGTAATTAAACAAGCAGGGAAAATAGTTGGAGTTTTTAGGTAGGATCAATATCCATGATTACCCATGAATAATGCATTAATAAGCACGTGCTTTATTGCTGGGAGCCGCGTAATTTATGAAAAAGTGACGCATGGGTTCTCGAATTCGTTCATCATAAATTAATGGCGTTGCCGGAAAAATGCTTGCGGCCTTTTTTTCATTAGTGATGAAAAATGTGAAGCAACAATAACGCGTTTCGTATCAAAGTGCGAAATTCCATGGTCTAATCCTTACTCTGGACGCTTTTCCCTTTGTAGTCTCTTTGCGCTAATGAAAATGCAATTTTCTAGCACGAAACTTTTACGAGTTTCGATTTTTCTTTTACAAGACTTTTCAGTCATGACAACGGAACAATTTCGGAGATGTCAACAATTTTTCATTCTATTTACTATATAAGAAAATGGTAATTAGGTTGAACTGTTTGACCTGAAGAAATTAATGGAAAGAGTCTTTGGTCTGAAATTCGTTACTAACTTTCGAGTTTTGTAATGACAATTCTTTTAAGTTTCGGATTTTTAATTAAAGACTCTTTTTTGAAATTAAATTCGAATGTAGGTGAAATCATAAATGCATGAAAAAATGTTTTTTTATCACAGAAAATTGCGTAAAAATTACTGAAAACTCTGGTTTTGATGTTGATTTTGCAATTAATGTAATGTGAAAAATTCTCTAGAATGTTAAAACCGTTGAGAAAAAATAACTCAATTTTTTCCTTCTACCTGGATTTTGGGTACGATATTTTTCCAATGATGAATACGAGCAATAATGAAAAGCTAGTTATAATATTACCTTGTAAGTTGAAATTAATCATTATTTATCATATTTTTCTAAGTTTTTTTTAAGTAGCATGCAAGTAAGGTAAATATAAGGTAATTGAGAAAATAAGGAGTTAAAAATCAAGTTCGTTTGAACGAAAAAATTTTTTTTAGACATAGTAGTCAGAAAATATCATGTAAACTTGTAAACGTCAAATAAAGTTTTTTTTTAATCTTTACCTCAGAATTCCGTACCTACTAAGATTTTCGTAATTTTCTCAGATAACTTATTATCTTGTAGTTTTTCATATAAATCTGTAGGGCTTCTATTTTTTATATTTCACTGTAAAGTTCTTTGTAGTTTTCACAATATTTCAGATATTTTGTTTTCTTGAAACAGTTTTTATATTTTTTCATAATTTTTTGTATCCTGAAACATTCTATAAAATTTATCGTACGATTTCACCGTTTTATATGTAACATTTGAAAGTTTTTTTTTAGTTTTCTTCATTTCTAAGAAACTGTGTACTCGTTCCTAGTTTGTTTAATTTTTCCGTAGTTTTTCATACTTGTACGTTTTATCAGATCACTACACAGTTTTGCGTAAATTCGCGTTGTTGTTTTGAGTTTTTCATATTTTTTCACGAATTTTCAAATATTTTTCTATGTTTCAACAGTTGACTATACTTTCTCTATTTCTAATACTTTTTTATTCTTTTTAATTCACTGCATTTTTTTGAACTTTTATGAAATTAAGAAAAACTTTTGCATAAACTGTCAGAGTTTTTTTTTCAATTTTTCGTTCCAATTTCGAACTTTACTAAACATTTTCATAATTTATGTATTATCGTGTTAGCTTTTCCAGTTTTCTACAATTGTTAGTTGTTCTTTGCAATTTTTCTTTGCAAACTGTTCATTCTCATTTTCGTAGTTTGTATAACTTTTGCAGTTTCAAAAATAATTTTTCGATAAATACGAATTTTTTTATCTAACGTGTTTTTAAACATAACTGCAATCAAATACAAGTTTTCATTTAAATGGAAGGAGAAAGGGGCGATCACAAATTTCATAGAATTCATGAATCTAAAATTCTGGGTTCTTAAAATTTATTTGCAGAATTCGGCATGATATAATACTATGGAATTCAGAGTTCTGAAATTCTCTATTATAGAGTCGTGATACTGTGATTATTCTAAGATACCCAAGTCTGTAATTAGAAAAATTTTTTTTTTTCCAGAATCAAGATTTCATGAATTAAGATCCAAGAACTCAAAAATTTGAGAAAAAAATCTCATAGTTTTTAGATATCCTGTTTCATATAATTGTGGAAGATAGAACTATATTTCATATTCTTTTCTACCCTTAAAGTTGTATACTGTAGAAATTAGGATTTTTAAAAAATCCTATACTTCACGATATAAATTTCGAGAATTTGAAACCCTACAGTTCAAAGCTTGATAATCCTACGTTCCAAAATTCGGAATCTTAGAATTTGATTTCCAGTATATTTGACTCAGAAATTAGAAATCTAAGATTCTCTTTTCCAAGATATTCGAGTAATATATTACAAATATAATACAGTAAATAAATGAGCTTCAAAAGTGCAGTGAATACCAAAGTAGACGATTTTATTTTAAGACAGACTTTTTCCTCGTCTCTAAGAAATCCTACGAAAATGAGCAAATCCGGAATGGCTTCGTTTGACTTACAAGATAGCAGTATTTCTCGACCTATAGCTAAGCAAACACCGGGACGAGTTGTGTTGGATTTGGTAAACGTTTCTCGCTATGTTCAGAACAATTTCATAATTTATAAATTTTTGTAATTTTTTTTCATTGCCCAGTCATTGTCGACACTGAAATATTATATAAATATTATACATATATTATGTTTATATATATAAGACTTAGTCTAATTTCAGAAAATCTAATATAATTAGAGATTTTTCTAAAGTTATTTTTATGAATGTGGAACCATATTTTACAAAATCATTACAATAAATCATGAACAAATCAAAATTCAACAAAATTGATATCTAATGTGAAACAGTGAACATTATTATCCTGAATAGTGAATAATCACTCAGAAACTAAATGAATTTTCATTCACGGTTTAACTAGTAAAATTTAAACAATTCAGCAAAGAACACTTTTTTTTTAATTTTCATAGTATAGAAAGTATTCGTTTTTTATAATATATAAAAAAAAATTTATACTAACCCTAGCAAAGGTTTTGGGTCAAAGTTTTGACCCGATTTCGACCCTATTTCGACCCGTATTCGACCCAAAGTCACTTTCATCACCCAGAGACCTCTTATCACATGATTGAGCATTTAAAATATATTATTGATGAAAAAGAATATCAGTTTACGCATCAATTCAACGAATTATATCGTTTATTTAGAGAAATTGATGATTTTTCGTAAAACCCTAACCTGTCACTTTTTCCGGATTCCTGCATTACCGATCGCACTCTGTTATATTTTCATGAAATTAGTATACTTATCAAAAATAACTAATGATTTATGAGTAATGGAAAAATGTTATTGGCAGCCTAAACATACATAATTATGGTAAGAAAATGGTTGCGGAAAGTAATTCATGCGGTATAAACTTTTCTAAGGCAAGATTTTCGTTTGACCCAAAATCGGGTCGATTTCGGGTCGGATTTGGG
>JAPYZL010135141.1:0-13309 GCA_030522825.1 Platygaster orseoliae
ATATATCAATCAAACTTTAGAAATCACAATAATTCGAAAAATTTATTAAACTTCAAAAAATTACAGAAACTGTGTAATATTCTTAAAATTTTCAAAAAATCAACAATATTTTCTCGCGCAAAAATAGTTGATATTAAAAATGATTTTAATCAAAATTGATAAACCATTGAAATTCTCAAAATCTGCTAAAAAACATTGAAAATAGTGATGATGGTAGATGTTTCTAATTCGGAAAAATCGTCGAGTTTCATAAAATCTGAATAAATATAGTAGAATGTAGAAAAATTCGTTAATTATTCAGACGCTTTAATTACGGTGCTGAGAAAAAACCCGAAAAATCCATAACACGGATTTTTGGGGATTTTCGCATTCCGCCAGGGAAATGCACAATTATGTGACCAAAAACTTGTATAAGGGTTGTAAGGTAACGTAATATTACGGTAATATAACCGTTATATATCCGGCAATACAGGCAATACATCTCTAATGGTAAAGCAGAATCAATTCTACCAACTCAAATCAACTTTCCCTATGTGACACACGGTACTTTCGCCATGGAACACCCGGTATATAATGAAAGCCGAATACGTGTTTGTTTGTTGCGTGTGTTGCGCGATATTTACCAGCTTCGACACGTCGTTTTTTCCTGCGACTCGCGTTCGACGCTCAGAAAAAAGTTTTGTCAAGTAATGGAGTAAAAAAAGGTAACGCTTCTCATGGTACAAGAGCAACATTTTGATATTCTTTCGAAACCACAATCATCTTACGCACAGTTTGGGAAACTTGTCGGAAATTAGGTTAGAAATCTGGAATGCGTGTTTGGTACTGCTGATTGTACCTACACATATGACGTTTTAATGTAACAAGTGATAAAGATGTGCATAGAGAACTGCAAATTCGACAGATATTTTGATTTTTCTCAGCAATCGCCGAGTTAGAAAAGTTTTGCTGTAAATTACTGTATTTGCGTTGCTTAACATTACACTCCAGTGAGGTTTTGCTGGTGAATTTTTTTTTTAATTTTTTTTTTTTGGTAATTTCTTAGTAAAGCTAAAATATTTAATTATTGATTAATAACAATTTGAATATTTATGATTTGTTTGTATATTATTGTATTATTGAATATTATGTTTGGGAAATCAACTTTGCGATGGTTCTGAAAAGTAAATAACAATCATATGATTTTTTATATTTTTTTTCAAATTTGTAACTTGAACTTGAGGAATTAATGAAATTTCTAACAATTTCTGTGAAAATTAACGTAATTAAATGGTTATTTGACAATTAAAAATTATATTATTATTGATGGATAATAATTTTCATATTTATTATTTACTTGTATATCGTTGTATTGATATTGTTATATCATTGAATATTATGGTTCTGAAATGTAAATAACAATTGGATGATTTTTCATATACTTTTTTAATTTTTAACTTGAACTTGAGTCTGAATTTTTGAAACGCAACAATTTCTGTAAAAAGTAACATAATTGAATGTTTATCTGATAATTGAAAATTTTATTACCTCAAAAATTAGTTTTTTATTGCATAAATAATTAAATGTTTATCTATATAAAATATTAGGTCGATTTCTTTAACACAAATATAAAAATTATGAATTTTAGCATATTTCTAATCTGAAGAATTGAAAGAAAAATTAGAAAACTGTTGATTTTCAAAATTGAAGGTTTTAAAATTTTCAACATTTTATAGACAATAATCTACATTTTAAAGTTAAATACAACATTTTTTTATGTTCTAATTTGAAACTCTCGAATTTATTAGAAATATCTGGAAAAAAAATTTTTTTTTGTACTTTTTAAGTGCAGCTAAAATATTCAAAGTATTAATGGATAAAAATTTATATATTTATTGTTTATTTGTATATCATCTTATTATTTTTATTATTTTATTGAATATATTTTAATAATCAGCTTTGCGATGGTTCTGAAATGTAAATAACAATTCGATGATTTTTCATATTTTTTCAAAATTTTTAAATTGAACTTGAGTTTGCATTTTTGAAATCCAACAATTTCTGTGAAAAGTAACGTAATTAAATGGTTATTGATAATTAAAAATTCTGTTACTTGGAAAATCATTTTTTTATTGTAAAAATAATTGTGTGTGTGTGTGTATATGTGTATATATATATATATATATATATATATATATATATATAACATATTGAGTTGGTTTTTTATATATAAGTATGAAATTATGAATTTTCGAAGTTTTAAATTGTAAATATCAAGGTCAAATAAATATTTTACATATTTCTAATCTCGAACTTATAAAGGAATCTGAAAAAATTAAAGTAAAAATTAAGAAACTACTCATTTTCAAGTTTGAATGTGTAAAATTATATTGAATTCAAGATTTTCAATTTATTGACACTTAATAGACAAAAATTAACATTTTGAAAAATTTTTCATGATTTGATTTGAAACTCTCAAATTTCTTAGAATTATCTGGAAAAAGTTTTTTTTTTATTTTGTATTTTCTTAGTGCAGCTTAAATATTCAAATTATTAATCGATAAAAATTTACGTTGTTATTATTTATTTATCTATCATTATATTGTTGTTATTATTTTATTAAATATATTTAAATTATCAGCTTTGTGATGTTTCTGGAATATAAATAATAATATGCTCGTCGTTTATATATTTTAAAAAAATGTACTTTGAATTTGAGTCTGAATTTTTGAAATTCGGCAATTTCTGAGATTAATTTGTTTCATGCAAAATTGCAGTAATAAATAAATGGTTTCTTAAAAGATTAAAAATTCTGTTATTTATTTCATAAATAATTTATTTTTATACATACAAAATAGTTGGTCGGTTTTTTAAACATAAGCATAAAATTATGAATGTTTGAAATTTTTAATTGTAAATATCAAAACCAGAAAATTTTTTGCATATTTCTAGATTTGAAATAGTAAAGCAATCTGAAAAAATTGAAGGAAAAATCAGGAAACTGCTAATTTTTAAGTTTGAATATATGAAATTTTATTTAATTCAAGCTTTTGAAATTCTCAACACTACACAAAAACCAACATTTTGGCAGTTTCTAAAGTTGAATCAAAAATTTTTTCAAATGTTTTTTTACCCATTGTTACAGTACCAAAGATTATAAAGTTAACAATATTTTAAAATATTAAAAGTGACAACCCACTTCTATTTTTGCAACAATATTTTAAAAATTAAAAATTACTATCTTAAAAAAAAAGTCATTGAAGTATCAATTCTGACTTCCGAACAAATTTTTAAAAGTTCCAAATGTTTAAAACAACCAAAAACAAAAAACCTATATTTTTTTCTTTTCATTCCAAATTTTACACCTTCCACTACCCAATTTCATAAAAACCTGAAAACCAACTAAACAATAATTTAATTTTCCAGCCTGCAAGACATTGAGTCCTGGAACGAACCCCACCAAATCTCAAACTTCCCCGTCCAAAAAATGGACGACGAAGAAGCTTCTTCAAGTTCCGGTCCAATGTCTTCACTAAACAGTCTCTTCTCCTTCACAAGTCCCGCAGTAAAAAAACTCCTCGGCTGGAAACAAGGCGACGAGGAAGAAAAATGGGCAGAAAAAGCCGTCGACTCGCTAGTTAAAAAGCTGAAGAAAAAGAAAGGAGCGATTGAAGACTTGGAGCATGCCCTAAGTCATCCCGGTTCTCCCAGCAAATGCGTAACAATAGCCAGAAGCTTGGACGGTCGACTCCAAGTGTCGCACCGCAAAGGTCTTCCCCACGTAATTTACTGCCGAGTTTGGAGATGGCCAGATTTACAGTCACATCACGAACTCAAGCCACTGGAATTGTGCCAATACCCTTTTCCGTCAAAACAGAAGGAAGTCTGCATAAACCCGTACCATTACAAGAGAGTCGAAAGTCCGGTGCTGCCACCGGTTCTGGTTCCAAGGCACTCGGAATTCGCTCCAGGCCATTCTCTGCTTCCGTTTCAACAAATGCCAGAAGTTTCGATGCCACATAATGTCGCGTACTCCGAGACTGGTTTCAGGACTGTGAGAGATGGCGGTGTCAACTCACCGACATCGAGTATTTCGTCGGTGGGGTCGGTTCCGAGTCCAACCAGCTCGAATGCGAACCCTCAGAGTCCGTATGGTAAGGTTTTTTGGGTTTAGTTTGGTCATGTTTGAAGGTTTTGGGAAAATTAGATGATGGTAAAAAAACTTTGTGTTGTAAAGTGGAAGAAATAATGAGTTTGATAATGAATAATTTCAATCATTGAAATTTATAAATATATCGTGTGTAAAAAATATATATGAATCAATTTATAAAATACCATATAATATAAAATATATTAATACATAAGAATATGAAAAATTATATTATAATATGTTATAAAATAACATTATAAAAAATAGATGAATACTTAAACATCATATAATATATATGAAATATTTAATCATTCAAATTGAATAATTTAAATCATTATATGAAATATATAATATAAAATATATGAAATGAACATAAAAAAATTATATTATATATTACAATATGTTATTTTATAACATTATAAAAAAATATATGGATATATAATCATTGAAATTGAATAGTTTGAATCATTGAAATCATTTGAATTTAATAGTGTATCAAGTTTTGTTGCAAATGAACATATTGTTGTCCCATCGTACAATTAATAAAATCACGGAGAAAAAAATATTTCTATGTTCAAAATTGACTTTTCAAGGCAGAAAAAATCTATCTTGATATTATTTTTTTTTTAATCTAAAAAATATGTTGAAAATTTTTAGAATACTTTGATTCCTAGAGCATGGAATTTCAGAAAGCTATATGGAAATTTGTAATATGAGAAAACACTTCAAATTGTGTAAATAATGAGGAAAAATAATAAATACTAAAAGTATTTTTGAAAAAAATACCAAATTTCAACTTCAGTGACTTGAAAATCACAAAATCGAGTTCCACTATATTTAATATGTATATGAAAAATGTTAGACTCTGGACTCAAAAGATTGTGAAACTTTGAAACTCCGAAATTCGTAAAATTGGAAAATTTTATTACAGAAACCAGATATAGTCAAAAATTGAAAATCATCAAATCACATGAAAATATATTTTTCAAGTATTTCAGAAATTTCTGAAATTTCCGTGTTTTATGTGATTTGTACAATTTTGTAGTGTTTTTCGTGTTTTTATAGATTTCTTAAAATTCTATAATTCACTTTACAGATTTCTAGAATTTGATAAAAAAGTATTGAAATTTACAACGATTCTGCGTTTTTAGTATTTCATAGATTTTTAATTTATTTGTGGATTGCTATGTAGATTTCTAGAATTTCAATTTCAATATATTTCCAGTATTATTTTCAAAGATGTCTGGGAAAATTAGATCTACGTAGGTTTTAAATATCTTATAGATTTTTTATATTTTCATAAATTTTTTTCGTACAAAATAAAATTGAAAATTATGAAAATAAATATAATACAGTATTAAATAATTGTAATTAAAATTAGGTAAATTATTATGTGTTGTAATACAGTAATAATAAAAAAAATATAGAGTACAAAAAAATAAATATAATAAAAATGTGTTGTGAATACAGGCGTGTAGGCAAATAGTTTTGGTTGGTTCAAACACCTCCCGAAATTAGGGTAAAATAAATAATTATTTCGTATAAAAATAAAATGAATACGAATAATGAATTTGAAAATCAATGAGAATACAAACAATAAGAAAATAATGCGTTGACTTGATAATAATGATTTTTAAAAATGAACTGTCAATAAAAATAAGAACATAAACTAATGATAATAGGCGAAAATGATCAAAAAGGGAAAAATTAAAATCTAGAGGATGTAACAAGCAGTTTTCTGGAAGTTCTTAAATGAAAATAGATTTCAGGATTCTTAATTTCACTAACTCAAATCTTGGTTTTAGAAGAGTTATAATTATAAATGTTTGACTAGGATAAAGTAGAAAAAAAATAGAATTTAGAAAACGTTGAAAATCTAAGAAACTTTGAACTGGAGAGTTTGAAATTTTAAAAATTTGAACAGAAATTCATAAAAACACAAAAAAGTACTTCGAATCATGAACGCACTCTGAAAAAATACTGAAAGTATCAGAATTCTATAAAAAAATATTTTTTTGAAAAATCTGAACAAATACATACGATCTATAAATCTTGGAATTCTAGATCATCGAATTCTAAAAAAACGTATGTAAAAATTTATAGAACTACTAGAAATCTACAAGAATACTATAAAACGCAGCAAAATTTTTAGATACTGGATATCTATTGAAATTATTATTCTAGTGTATCGAATTCTAAGAATCTGTAGAATAAATCATAGAAATACAAGAAATCTTTGAAAATACCCACAAAATTGTACGAATAACATAAAATACGGAAATTTTTGACAATCCGTAATAATTAGAAAATATATTTATTTTGGTATTTTATAATTTTCAATAATTACTACGAATAATGAACACGAACTTGCTACTTAATACCAAAACAGAAAAATTGAACGATTTCCAAAATTCCTCAATCAAAATATCGAGATCGCCAATTTTTTTCGTCAATGCAAAATATTGGAATCAAAAAAATTTTTTGATCTTGAAATTGCAATTTTTTCATTACTGAATCTATAACTATAATTATTACTGTATTATAACACATTTTCATAATTTATTTAATTTTGATTACAATTAATTATTACTGTATTATAACACATCATAATTCATCTAATTTAATTACAATTTATTATTACTGTATTATACGGGGTGTTTCAGTAATGGCGGATCAAACGAAAACCATGTATTCCTAATGAAATTCTAAGACGATTTTCCCTTTGCCATTTTTTACGAAACTCAAAATCAAAAAAGTTATTCAAGTTTGAAATTTAAACAATAAAACACTTTTTCTACGAGTGGGAATAAAAACCACGGACCAAACTTTACCCAAATTTTTTTCATATTTTTCTGAATTGAAAAGTCCTCCTTTGCCACTTTTCACAAAACTCAAAATCAAAAAAGATATTCGAGTTTGAAATCTGAGAAATCTGATTAGTTGAAACTTCTAACTCGAATATCTTTTTGCAGAAAATTTGGGTAAAGTTTGGTCCGTGGTATTCATCTCCACACGTCGAAAAGCACATTCATTGTTTAAATTTCAAACTTGAATAACTTCAAAGATTTTGAGTTTTGTAAAAAATGGCAAAGGGAAAATCGTCTTAGAATTTCATGAGGAATACATGGTTTTCATTTGATCTGCCATCACTGAAACACCCTGTATTTATTTTTATTATTACTGTATTATAACACATTATCAAAACTTTTCTCATTTCAATCAAAATTAATTATTACCGTATTATAACACATCATAATTTTAATTACAATTATTTATTACTGAATAATATTTTTTCTATTATTACTGTATTACAACACATGATCATAATTTATCTAATTTTAATTACAATTAATTATCACTTTATTACATCACATCATCAATTGTTGTATTTTCAGGAACAAATGGCCTACCAGAAACTCCTCCGCCAGCTTACTCACCTCCAGAGGACGGCTCTCAACACGGCCAATCCCCACCTCCGGATTCGGCCATGGACACAGGCGGAAACTCGGAAGCAGTGAGTTACCAGGAACCTCCGTACTGGGCCTCAATCGCATACTACGAATTAAATTGTCGCGTGGGCGAAGTCTTTCACGGCACCGCAACTTCTGTCATCGTCGACGGCTTCACGAACCCCAACAATAATTTGGACCGGTTTTGCTTGGGCCAGTTGTCGAACGTGAACCGCAACTCGACCATCGAAAATACGAGAAGGCACATTGGCAAAGGCGTGCACCTCTACTACGTCGGAGGCGAAGTGTACGCGGAATGCATGTCGGATTCGGCGATTTTCGTTCAATCGAGAAACTGCAATCATCACCACGGATTCCACCCGAGCACGGTTTGCAAAATTCCACCGGGCTGCTCCTTGAAAATCTTCAATAACCAAGAATTTGCTCAACTACTATCGCAAAGCGTCAACCATGGATTCGAGGCGGTTTACGAGTTGACGAAAATGTGCACGATCAGGTAAAATGAGGGAAATTTGAGTTGAATTGATGATTTGGGATTGTTGAAGTAAGGAATCGTAGGTTAGGTTATGTAATTATAGAAAATGGTTGGTAATCGATTTGGAATCGTTTGTAATCGATTGTAGTCGATTCGGAATTGTTTGTAAAAAACAAATTTAAAAAAAATGTTATATTTCAAATTATATAATTATATAAATCGTTTGTGTCGTTTGTAATCGATTCGGAATCGTTGGTAAAAAAGGAATCAACAAAAAAATTTTATAAGTTAAGTCATATAATTATACAAATCGTTTTTAATCGGTTGTAGTCGATTCGAACAATATAAAATACGAATTTAAAAAAAAATTATTTTTATCGATATATCAATATTTTATCGTAATATCGATATTTTATCGAAATACCAATATTCTTAAAATTGTCAACAACTCTAATGAAAGGTTTTTTTTTCTTTTTTTTTATTGCAGAATGTCATTTGTCAAAGGCTGGGGTGCTGAATACCACCGACAAGATGTCACGTCTACGCCATGCTGGATAGAGATACACCTTCACGGACCCTTGCAATGGTTGGACAAAGTTCTCACTCAAATGGGCAGCCCACATAACGCCATAAGTTCAGTATCATAATACATATTTTTCTTTGTTTCAACGAAACAATGCGTCATGTTACACGCGACTAAAAGAATACTTTAAAGCGACTAGAAAATATATAACAATTTAATGTTGTTCTGGTAAAAATACCAGTTTTTTCCAATATCACGGTTGGTGCAGGAAGATTACAAAATGCATGCGAAATAATGGGAGAAACTGGAGTTTTTCCACTTTGCAGTACAATCTACTATTGTTCGATGTGTCATGTGAATGGAAAATATTCATGTGTACATGCATATGGGTGGTTTCAATGAAAATTTTTTTCTGTTTTAGAAGTAGGAATTTAAAAAAGTTGAGTTTAGATGATTTGAAAATTATGTACAAATGATTCATTTTTTTGACACATGTGTCTGAAGTTTCAAACGTTTATGAAATAAACGAAAATAACTTATTTTTCATTTCTACCCATGATTAAAATTGAAAATCATGAGAAACGTTAAATAATATTTGTTAAATATCAATAATCATGAATTAGTTCTATTACTAGGAATGATAGGACAATTTTTGTTATTTTTTCGTTTATTTTTAAACGTTTGAAACTTTTTTGAAACGAGGTTTTCGTCTTTTTTATTTTTCATCAAGAGCCGCTTAACCGAAATTTTGGATAAATAAAAAAATTATCCATATACTTTATAATATACGTTTACAAAATTTATTTGCAGTCAATTTTCATGAATATACAAGGATCTGTTATAGGAAAAATCGTTTATTTATATTTCACTGTCTGATTGAATGACAAAAGATCCGTTAATAATGAACCTTTGAAAATTGAAATTGCAAAAAACAATTATAATCAGAACAATTTTTTATAATGGTTATGGCAATAATGTCTCGATTATCATTTTTTTATTTAATATTCTCCTTTTATTTATTTTTACATAAATAAAACTCCTATGCAAAAAATTCTTTAACAATACAGAAAATCATTCTTTGATTCCAAAGGTATCAAAGAAAAGTTTTTTACATCGTTTTCATCAACAGTAAATTAAATACGATCTTTCTTAATATATTTTTCGTGTTGACATGATCGTTATACATTATTATTATTATTGTTATTGTTATTGTTGTTATTGTTATTATTACTATCAAAATAAATAACATTTTTAAAGAAAATCAGAATTCGATTGTTTAATCTATCGTAATATACAGTTTTAATAAGTGGAATTAATTTTTGCTCCAAAAAATCGTTTATGATAAATTTTATATTATATATAAAAAAATCGGTTTTTACATAATTACAATTATTTATTCTTCAACTTTGTTGCAAACAATTTAAGAATTTGCATGAAAAAAAAATAAAATTTAGCGACATGTGTATCAATTATTTTCGAAAAAAAATCAATACGTATTTTTTTTAATTCTTTAAAAAATAATTATTTTATAAGATATGTGAATTTTTAATTTCGTCATGTCGTAATATTTTTTAAAACGATGTATTTCCGTCAATTTTTGAGATATATAACAAAAAGAAAGAATACGTTTTTGATGTTTTTTGATAAACTAACGATATCAGCAATAAAAAAATTGATGCAACTTGTCAAGTATATTATCAGAAATATTTTTAGAACAAATTCGATGTTATATAATAATTGCTAGTCGGTTTTAAAAAATGCCATCAGATTCAAAAAATGTTTAATCATAGAAGTTCGAACCAAAAATTTAAGGAAAAGAGCAAATCCTTAAAAAACTTAATTCATCTCAGAAAATTTGAAAACTTAATGAACAATATTCATTAATTTTTTTAATTTATTGCACAACAAGTTTTATGTTGCAAAAAGCTTTAGAAAAATGTCACCAAATACCAGGACACGTTGTCAATTTTTTCTATGAAAAAATTATATATTTTTAATGAACAATTAGGGTTTATTTTGGAATCCTTATAGTGAATTTGTTTATAAAATGATCAAATAGAAACGATTTTATAAATTTTTCGGGCTGTTGTTATGTTGTTTAATCTATTGTAATATACAGTTTTCGTGAAATTAATTATTGCTCCAAAAGATTTTTATTAATAAATCTTAAATTATTAATAAAACTGAGTTATTACATAATTACAATTATTTATTCTTCAAATTCATCGCAAGCCAATTATGTTATCAAAAATATTTTTAACAAAAAATTTTGTATAATGTAATAGTTGCTAATCTATGTTAAGAAATGCCATGAAATTGAATAACATTTTTTTACCATTTAATAGTTAATCTATAATAGAAATTTAAACAATTCATTTTTTTTCTTATTTTGTGGCATTACTCAACATTTATATTTTGAAATAAAAAAAAAAAACTAAAATGCTTTATTTTTGGATTTTTTGCACGAAAAAATGCATAAAAATTATATGTTTATAATGAACAATTGAAATTTATCTTGAAAGTTCATTAAAAAAAATTATTTGGACCACTCAAATACATGTAGATATGTATATTTTTTATACCGATAAAGTTAATACTTCAGGGCTTTATTTTAAAAAACAGTGGCAAGTAGGGAAACGATAAATAAATAAACTATATATGGTTCAACAAGAGATAAAATTGAATATTTTAGTTTTTTGACGTTTAGGAAAAACTTATGAAATAAATTTCTATTCAATAAGTTTCGGCTACCAATTTATAAGTAATAATAAACTAGAAATTTTTTTAAATCCAAAAAATTCGGGACTGGGAAAATGAAAAAAAAAAAAAAATTATGGTTAAGTATGCAGTAAAAATATGCAGTAACAAATTTAATGAATCTGACAATATTATTGTACAAAGTTTTTACCATGTTGTAAAAACTAAAAATGAACAAATTTTATACGTTTTTCGAGTCGAGAAATAATAATTTGAAAAAATCGTTACATCGATTCGTTTCGTAAAAAAAAATAGGTGATCAAAGCTTTAGTAGTTTATGAAACGTCGATTACACAACGCCTGTTATGATAAACAATGAAACTGAACATAGCTGTTCAACTTTGTACGATAATTATGACTAACGTGATTTGCTTAACGGCGAACGATACTTTTTTGAGGGCGTTTTATACTTGAGCGCTAGCGACAGCTGCGGCTCCCCCCGCGCTCTCCGTGCACCCCTCAAAAAAGTATCCTTTGCCGTTAAGGAACTTGCATAGAGAATAATTTATGTTGTGCAAATATTTTTGGATATTGGCACTATTACTACTTTTTAAGATTTATACGAGCTCAAAAAATCAGAAACTTTTTTTACCGTTTAAGAAGCGACGAATGTCAAGTTGATTTTTATACCATATTTGAATTATGTGTAAGTGATTTGTATATATTTAAGGTATGTTTTAAGAAAAACTTATTTTTGACTTTTTCGAGGATTTTGGGGCCTTAAGTTCGCGCGGCAATTGTAGGGACTGAGACACGTATTATCTCAATTATCGAATTAATTGTTTTATTTTTTTTTACAAAAAATATTTCGGGATTTTTTACGTGGTAATTTTACTTTCGGATTATTTCGAAAATTGGAATTAAGAATTCCAAATGTAAAATGTTTATTTTAGTGAGAACTATAAAAAAAAATAAAATAAAATATATTATAAAAAAAAAAAATTGCTACAAAGTACAAGTAAAATAATAAAATTTAAAATATGGCGTTTGAAGAAAAAACTCGAAATTGTAAGTTTCACGCCATTTTTTAGATTTTTGCAGCTAATGAAAATCGCTATTACAACGCAAAAATATACGATTACGAAAAGTAATCGCACATTCAAATTTGCAACGTTGTACGGATACGCTTAATGTTTTGCTATGGTGTTTTTATGAAATCGAGTTTACTGGACAATGTACATACGATTCAAGAGGAAAATAAATATAATAGAAGAGCGATAAAACATTTGGTATGAAACATGTGTAAGGTACGCATATTGTAAAAATTCGCAAATACATTATATTCCAAAGCCAGTTACCGAAATCATCATTTATTTCCCAATTACTTCAATTATAATAAATTTTGCATATTTTTAGTGCAATTAGAGTAATGTTTTATTATTACGGTATATTATTTAGTCAACAAAAAACAAATTTAAGTCAAGTGTTTTAGAGTAAAAAAGTTAGTGAAATTGTGTAGTTTCGAATACTGCAATATGTAAAGTTACAAAATTATTTATTTACTTTAAAAAAATTATATAGTACTTTATGTAATTTTCTTCGGTATATGATCACCCGGAGCCAAATCCACTTATTTAATTCTGCTTTGCTTTTCAAATATTTTTATTCCTCTGATATTACAAAATTTCGTCTAGCTTTCGGCCTATCATTATTTCAGGCCCTCTTCAGGAAAAATTCGATTTTAAATAACAATTCGTTTTTTCGATGTACAATAGCCATTATCTAACAACGTTTCCTATATTATAAAAAAAAACCCTCGTTAAATACATCAAAATACAATTCTCCTTTTCAATCAACTAATTTTCTTTAAAAAAGAATATCTTTAGAAAACACTGCTCGATGATCCAATATGGACGCCATAGTCCCGAGTCACCAAGTCCCCAAGCCATTCATAATTCAACACCCAATACCCTTGTCCTTCATCAAAGGTGAAAAAACTGTCACTGTACATGGAT
>JAPYZL010135159.1:0-15147 GCA_030522825.1 Platygaster orseoliae
GGGATGATAGTTTGTTATTGAAAATTTTACACGGTGCGAAATCGCACCAAAAAAAAACTTTCCGTACTGCTCCTTGGAAAACTAAGGGACAAATGAGTTATACCTGTTGTGTATCGTGTTCTAGAAAGATTAGAAATCTTTTAAGTGTAGGTGGTGGTATTAGATACAATCCCTAGAAAAAATCCCAGCACCTCGAAGTTAAGGCTGGTGCGTATTCGCACCGGTGTACCATTTGAGGGTTAAGGAAATCATCAAGGATATACTTCTTTACATTATATTGAAATTTCAAGAAATTCCTAAGAAAGTCGCCTGAGGAAAGTACTACCTTAAGGAGTCATCTCAAACGCCCGCAGCGTTATCTAGATCGACTGTCATTTCGGCGCCACGGACTTTGTATTGGAGAGTATTACAGTAGGGGTGTGCGGGATAGAGAATTTCACGAGTCGGGATGTTTCGGGAAATTTTACATGGGGTCGAGAAATCCCGAAAAGTAGGGATCCCGTACACTTTACATTACAGTGTCAGGGGGCTGGTCCCGCCACTCGCGTAGAGCATTGTACCTTTAGTGACACAAAAACATAAGAAACAAAAAAAAAACTCGCGCAAACAAAAAAACTGGGACCTGCTGGGACTGTGAAGGTCAAGCGTCCGTGGAGGGAGAGTCGACGAGCGCGGAGGACGATGATCGGCCGAAGAACGAGAGTATCGGCACCGACGGCCAGGACGGGCCCCAGCAGACCCGGGACTCGAACATAGGTCAGCATCATCACGCCTCGATCATCCCCAAGCGCCTTCACCATCGCTCGTCCGCGTCCGAGGCCGAGGCCGCGTCCTCGTCGTGCTACCACGCCAACTGGTGCACGGCTTCCACGCCCTCGACACCCTCGCCCCCGGTCCTAACCCCGAACAATCCCGCGAGCCCTTGCGCCTCGTGCTCGTCCGCCGAGCGCTTCTTCCCTAGCGACGACGACGACGACGAGCGCCGCCGGCGACAACAGCAGCGGCGGCGGCGCGCGTCCAGGACCAAGAAGCGATCCTCCTCGAGCCGATCCAAGTCCCCGGGCGAGGAAGAGAGCGAGGCGCGACCCGAGGGCGCCGATTGTGGTTGCCGGTTGCCGAATCCAGGTACCCATCCCCGAGACACGACACTCTACACCACACGAGACCCCTTCCCCATGGAAATTCCTCCTCTACGCTCCGGAAATATTCTTCTCTCGTCCTTTTTCTTAGTTTTGCGTGTATACCAGTATTTCTTTTTTATACGAAAGGTTGTGAGTTTTTCCGGATCATTTCCTTATGAAAAACGTGTCCTTTCCTGGTCTGTGCTTGGCTTTCACGAGGTGTTTGACGTGGAATGAAGAAATTGGGGGGAGGGTACTTGGGTTTTTCAAGTTGGGGAAGTACGTGGATTTTGTTGGGGGGTAGTTGAACGTTTTCAAGTGATTTTTTCATGAAATTACTAATAATTGTTGATTAATAATGTTAATTAACAATTGTAAATAAATTGATTGTAGACATTAATTACAAAAAATATGTAATACATTAAAATAATGATTTTTTGCTTAAAAAGAAAGTAAGGTTTGGAGTTTTGGAAACTTATAATAATTAAATTGAGGGCCCGGATACCAAAACAGCGGGAGCGCTCGACCTAGTGAGTAAGGGAGGGGGAGTAACGCGAAGATCCGATCAAAAGGAAGACGAAAACGAAATATTTCAATAAACTCTTTTTATTTAACTCGCCATAACTTTAGAACTAGACATTGGAATAAAATGAAATTTGGACACATGATTCTTCTTACTTTAGCGATGCTCTCAAAGTGCAGAAAAACTCATTGACATTATTTGTTTATTGTTGCAATAACAATAAACAATGATACTAAATATTAACCCAAAACCTCGAGATTTTCAAAACTTTTATTTACAAGTTTTCTTTATTATAGAGCAAAGAAGTCTTCATAAAAATTTCATGTTGATTGTATTATTATTACAGCCGCAGTATGAATAAATCGATGACCGCGCCGAGTTATAATATACATATAAATAAATAATGCCAATGAATTTTTGTGCTCTTCAGGAGCATCGCTAAAGTAAGAAAAATTATGTGTCCAAATTTCATTTCATTCCAATTTCTAGTTCCAGAGTTATGGCGAGTTAAATAAAAAAAGTTTATTGAAATAATTCGTTTTTGTCTTCCTTTAGATCGGATCTTCGCGTTACGCCCCCTCCCTTACTTACTAGGTCGAGCGCTCCCGCTATTTACTTTCCGGGCCCTCAATTTCAGTCTTATGAAATTCAAACAATTTAAAAATTTTGAAAATTCAACTGTTTTTGACGATTTTTGACACTCTGTCAATTATAAAACAACAAAACTTGTCAATTTGAATTAAATTATATTATGTTATAATAATTATTATTACTGTAAATTATTGTTTTTTCATCAAAATTGTCCAGTATTATTAATATCGAACAATTATACATTTTTTTCATGGGTTTCACAGTTTATCAATAATCATGAAAGTCTTAAGAAATTTAAACGATTTCAAAATTTTGGAAATTCAACTGTTTTTTGGTGATTTTTGACACTCTGAAAATTATGAAACAACAAAATTTGTCAATTATTATTAAATTATATCATATACATAATTCATATTTTATTATAATAATTATTGTTACTTTAAATTATTGTCAATCTATCAAAATTGTCTATTATTGTTGATACCGAACAGTTATACATTTTTTCATATGTTTCACAGTTTGCCAATAATTTTGACAGTTGTAAGGAATTTAAACGATTTCAAAATTTTGGAAATTCAACTGTTTTTGACAATTTTTGACACTGGCAATTATGAAACAACAAAATTTATCAATTATTATTAAATTATAATATAATACTTATTTTTACTCATTTTTCCAGTATTGTTGATATCGAACAATTATAACTTTTTTTGTGGGTTTCACAATTTATTAATAGTTTTGACAGTCTTAAAGAATTTGAACAATTTCAAAATTTTGAAAATTCAATTGTTTTTGACAATTTTTGAGTTCTTTGCCAATTATGAAACAACAAAATTTGTCAATTATTATTTGATTATATCATATATATATATGATATATATATAATATAATGATTATTATTACTGTAAATCATTGTCAACCTATCGAAATTGTGTAGTATTGTTCATATCGAAAAATTATAAATTTTTTTATGGATTCCACGATTATGGACTTACATATCACATGAAAATTTCCTTGAACTTAACAACGTAAATAAAATGATACTCTCTAAATTCAAATCAGTGGAATTTCACTGATTCTTCAGTGATTTATCAGCAGCACAACTACTGATTTATAAGTGGTTACGAGGCCACTGACAAATTCAGTATAATTCCACTGTTTTGGATTTAGAGAGTACAAATCACTGAAATCATCACTCGCGATTTTCACGTCATCGATGATCTTCAAGATTGAAAATTTTTTTATTCCTATTCAAAAAAGATTCAAAAGTTCATTTTCTGTTTATATTTATTGTTACTGCTGGCTATTTTTTCTTTCCATGGCAAATACCAAGGTTAAAAAAGCAATGCACTTGACATTCATTACTTGATTTTCGAGATTATTTTGAATTTTGGTGAGTTTTGCGATTTTTGGATTAGAGAATTTTAAGTATGAAAGTTGAGTACAGCTTGAAGTATTTAATGTAGGTTTTTTACGAAGCTTTTTTTGCACATAAAAAAACCATTAGTTTGTATATTTTTATTTTATAAAAAGTACTTGAGAAAATAATTCCTAATGAAAAATAGTGAAAAAGATTGAGTTAAATGTCATGACATGTATAGACTAATATTCCGAAAAGGCGTTTTAATCTCCTTCATAAGATCCCGCTTTATTCCATCTGTGTGTTTGTGTTCTTGTAAAAAAATTCCACCGTACACAGTGTTTGGTCTGATAACTTGAACTGACTGTCCACGTACGCAAGCATTTCTGAAGCGTCTTTGTTTCATCGTCGATATGGAATTATAGAAATGAATTCCCAAAAAAATGCAACAAATCTCAGACTACGTAAATCGTCATCCCGATTAAAACAAATAAAATTTATTTTTACAGAATCACTACAAGCCAGTCATGCCCCGAATCGTCGTTTTCAAAAGGAAAAGTAGTTATTTTTAAGCCCCCTGATAATTTCACGAACCATTAAGTTCGTTTTTTGCACCATGTTTCCAGCATAGACGATTCTAATCGCATGTTTTTTTGGAATAATAGAACTAATTTTATTAACGAACATGAAACCACACTCATGAAATGAACACGAATTTTTTCAGACAATACACGAAATAAGATTTTCACGGGTTACGAGCGTACGAGCCAACGAACATTTATTACGCGATTTTTATCTTACGTTTATGTCGGTCGACATAAATTATGTAGTGAAAAATCCACATAGCATGGTTTTCTGAACACGTGCATGGTAATTTAGTTGCAATTACGAAGCTTTTTAAGACGATTCGGAAGCTACTGTAGTGGGAGAGAGATGTGTAGAAGGGAGAGTAAATGAGAGGAAGAAGGACAGAAAGAGAATGCCTTCCGAGTCATCTTAAGCTGTCGGTTTTTTATCGCCTAAAGTTCAAACTTTTGGTAAAAGTTGTATATATCCGTGATTAAAGATCTTGGGTTTCGAAGTTGCATGGAAAAAAAATATTTTGAAAGATATGTGAATTTTTAATTCCATGTATATAAATATACTGAGCATGCAAATGTTGTCACTTTGTTATACTTTTTAAATGATGCGTTTACGTCAGTTTTTGATATATGACCAAAAGAAAAAATACGTGTTGATGTTTTGGAATTTAAAGCTTCGTAGTTTTTTAGCACTTTTAGTACTTTTTGTATTTTTCGAGTATTTATACGATTTTTACGTTTTCTGATATTTTTATTGGTTTTTTCAGAGTCTTGCACATTTCGATCGATTTGAAAATTTTGAGTATTGTTTAAATTTTTCGTATTTGTTAAATTTTGTAAGATTTTCTAGTGTTTTTATATTTTTAAATTATTTTTATCGACTCCGATAAATGAATATTTTTATAGATTTTTTAGAAAATTATGCCTATATAGACTTATAGTATTCTATTGATTGCTAGTTTTTTAATTATATTAAGATTTTTGAATTATTTATGAAAATTTATCTGATTTCCCAGAATTTTATGGGTTTTTTCATAGATACCTAGAATGTGATGCTCTAAAATTTAAATTTTCGTAGATTTTTAGTACTTTTGGTACTTTTTGTATTTTTCCAGTATTTATACAATTTTTATGTTTTCTGAAATTTTTATAGGTTCTTATGTGTTCAGAATTTGACGATCTAGGATTCAGAGTTTTCTCAAATTTTCATCAATTTGAAAATGTTGAGTATTGTTTAAATTTTATAAGATTTTCTAGTGTTTTTATTTTATAAATCCATAGTATTCAATGGATTGCTAGTTTTTTAACTATATTTCGTATTTTGAATTATTTATAAAAATTTGATTTTTTAGAATTTTTTTTATTTTTTATTTTTACATAGATCCCTAGAATTTCATGCTCGAGAATCCAAAGATTCGTAGATTTTTAGCATTGTTTGTATTTTTCCAGTATTTATAACATTTTTATGTTTTCTGAAATTTTTATAGATTTTTATATGTGTTACAAATTTGACGATCTAGAATTCAGAATTTTAGAATTTTTTTTAAATTCATAGATTTCAATTATTGTTCAAATATTTCGTATTTGATTCGTCAACTATATAAATATTTTTAATTTTTTACCAATTTTTATTCGGGAATGTAGATTATTAATGTGATGAACCCGAAATCATACTAAATTTGTGGAACTATGAATTACACTGGAAATAAATTAATATAATTATTCATATTTTATTTAAAAATTTACATTTTTCAGAAAGTTTTTTTTATTTTAATATTTGTACCGAATCGAACACAATTTTCCTAGTATAAATTTTCTCACGTATGCAATTTTTGCTCATTATATAGTTCTTCTTTATGATGAAATGTCAAACCGATGAACTTTTTTTCCAAAAAATAAGAAGATATTTAATGCTGAAAATGAAATTTTTTTTCGAAAAATTAACTTCGTCTCATAATTGATAAACTTAAATTGAGTTTTGTATTTTTGTTCAGGAGCATATTTTTCCAAAAATTTCAAATTGTCAAAATGTAAGACAAAGATAAAACAACCTATTCGCCAAAATTACGACTTAAAATGTCTGAAACTGCCATCAATTCCAAAAGTAAAAAACTGACTCTTGTAATATAAATTTTTTTCATTCTCCAGAAACCCACGATCACGGTTTCAAGAAAAATTCAAGTTTGCAACCGCGAACACTTGACGCATGTCGCATCCAACACAAAAGTCGGTAGTTTTTCAAAAACCACAACTACAGAAACCACTACCAAAAAAAATTCTGGTGTCTTTAACTTGCTTTGCAGTCAAACGTATTAGACTAAAATAAATACAGTTTTTCGCACCAGCGAATTGAAAAGTTTTCGTTTTTTCTTTGTATAACACGGTTATGAAGTACAGTGTGATTAAGCATGAAAGTCCCATGCTCCCCGTAAATAACTGTAACAATTCTGCATCTTAGAAGAATGATTGAAAATTCACGCCAGGCGTCGTTTGCATAATTTCGTTTTTTGTAAAAAAAAACAGGTGACTTGTCGGCTTACATCGAAAGATTCCAATGGGATATGGCGAAGTATCCCATCAAGCAGTCGCTGCGTAATATTGCTGACATTATCAGCAAGCAAGTTACGCAAATTGAAGCCGACTTGAAGTCAAAATCCACTATATACAATAATTTGAAGGGCAGTCTACAGAGCTTGGAAAAAAAGCAAACGTAAGTTATCTTTTTTCCCGAAAATAGACCATTTCGAATAAATTTTTTGAGTTGAAAATAGCCGTTTCTCAGGCAATAACGAATGGTGGTTTTACAAAATACTTTCGCAGAATTTTCTCGAAAGATACTCATTATTACAGTTCGACGGCTCCGAGCAACACTATCGTATCTCGTTGCTAGACAAAAAAAAACGACCGTATTGTCCTAGGCAATAAGGTCGTTTTTCTTGCCTAGCAACGAGATACGATAGTGTTGCTCGGAGCCGTCGAGTAGAATCCCATGTAAAGTTCCTATTACACGATATTTTCTTGTAATCCAAAACGAAAACTCATGCGAAAACAATTGTTGTGACAAGCTCAAGTGAGTGAGTGCTAAAATCCAACATGGCGGACTTCCCGGCGTCACTTCAAAATTTTGCCTGGGAAACGCCAATTTTCGACGCAAAAAGTTAACACGAAATGACCAAATTTCGTAAAAAAATTTGAAAAAAAATAGAATACATGTCAACTTTAGAAAATTAACAAGTAAAGTACTATTTATTTAATTTTCTAATATTTTGAACCATCCCCGTACGAGACAATATATTTTTTTATTTTGAAAACTTAGGAAGGTACTGTACGGTTTTGTTATTTCTGTGTAATTTTCAAAATTTTTCAATATCTACAAAGAAAATGAATATTTTTTGAAATTTTACTAGTTTTTCGAATTTTTAACATTATTCGAAGTATTTGAAACTTCATATATTAAAAGATTTGTTTAACTTCATTAAGATTTTCCTTAGTTTTTTAATAGTTTTCAAGTTTTTCAGATTAAAATTAAAAAATGAATAAACATGATGCGTATTACGAAAAAATATAAAAAAGTTAACCCTAAATTACCAGTTTTCGTAAAAAAATTCTAGAAAAAATTAAATACGTGCCAATTTCCGAAAATTAACAAAAACTACTATTCTGTTGAATTTGAAACGAATGTTGAACAATGTTCACTGAAGGTTTAGTCGTAATTATATTTATTTGATTAATTATTTGATTTTATTTATTTATAACCTTCATTTTTAAACATAAGGTGATTTCATCATAAAGAAATTTTTTTATTGAGTTCGATCGAGTGCAAATACTTAAATAGAAAAATTTGTTTATAAACGTGAATTTTTACAATATTACTTTGTTTGCAGTGTAATTTAAAAAATAAAGTATGATTAAGTATGTTTAGTATTTAAATTATATCAAAAATTTAAATTTCAAAAATTGATTAAAATTAAATTATAATTAAACCGAAAATTAAGTATGATTTTGGGTTCATTGCTTGAAAAATGTACAGTCCTGAGTGAGAATTGGCGGAAAATCAAAAATATTAATTTTGTTGGCGGATCAAATACGAAAAATTTAAACAATATTCGATCATTATTTATTTTAATAGTATCAAAATTAATAAAACTGGTATTAGATTAAAAAAAAATTTGTAAAACAATATTTTAATCATAGTTGTTGGGTAGGCTAGTGTAAAAAATAGAATTTGAAGAACTTTTTTAACCCAGTGAATTACAGAAAAAAACTTGAATTTACAATATTACTGAAAATCCTAAAAACTAGAAATTTACTGAAAAACTCTTTAAAATACCACAGAATTTTTCAAACCAATAATTTTAACAATATTAAAATTATTATTTTATTGATTGTATGATTATAATTATATTATATATTATTATACGTAAATAATATATAAATAAAATAAGAAATAAATTATGAATATTAATAAATCTAATAACTATAAATTAATAATTATATTCTTAGTTTTAAAGTACATTTAAGAACAATAGGATGTTAAAATATATGTGCCATAGTTATGATAATCGTATCAATAAAAAATAAATATTTTACATTATCACCTGTCAATTCTGGTTTACTTACATAAATAGTACTTTTTCCAGTAAATCGTACTTGCTTTTCATCCTTTTTATAATTTTTTTTTCAGTGGAAGCTTGCTGACTCGCAATTTAGCGGAGTTAGTAAAGAGGGAGCACTTCATTCTTGACAGCGAGTACCTTTCAACTCTTTTGGTGATCGTCCCAAGGTTAGATAAATAATTTTTCTACAATTAGAGTAAGAATTATGTATTATTGCACTTTAAATAAGTGTACAATGCAGGCCAAAAATCGTAAATCCCATGATAAACTGGATTTTTTTTATTTTCAAATATATTTTTCACGTTATAATATTTCACAAAGTGAAACTTCATATGTCCTGCTATAGTGCCTTTTTTACCAAGTTTCGAGTAGTTGAGCTAGGCCGCTTCTGGCTCCGCAGTGCATAGATAACAAGTTTTATAAAGTGAAACTTTTTATGTTCTTTGTCTCATAGAAAAATTCTGGTCGCTGCACTGACGATAAATTAGGCTTTTACAGTAGATCAGCTAGGCCGGTTCTGGCTCTGGGGATTTCTGAACCAGAACCGGCTTAGATTATCTACTGTATCAAAATTAGTCCTTCGCAGTTAAAAATGGTTCCTTAAAAAAAAACGTTCTTTCATTGATGTTTTGTTTTCACAATCTCTTTTTCCTGAAAGGGCGAACTTCCAGGATTGGAACAGCGGATATGAAAAAATCACGGACATGATTGTGCCTCGGAGCTCTCAGCTCATAACCCAAGATTCGGAGTATGGGTTGTTCACCGTGACTCTTTTCAAAAAAGTCATGGAGGAGTTCAAACTTCACGCTCGCGAAAAGAAGTTCATTGTCCGAGATTTCACATATAACGAGGAAGAACTTGCAGCCGGTAATTAAATTAAGACAATTCAAAAGCTATTGTAGTGTGAGAGAGATGCATAGAATGGAAACTAAATGAGAGAAAGAAGGACAAAAAGAGAATGTCTTCCGAGTCGTTTAAAAATTAAAATAAATTGCAGTAAAATTAATGTAGAAATAAATGCATACTCAAAATTATTTTTTATAACCCTAAAAATCACAGGCAAGAACGAACTGACGAAACTGGCCACGGACAAAAAGAAGCAGTTCGGTCCCTTGGTGCGTTGGCTGAAAGTCAATTTCAGCGAGTGCTTTTGCGCTTGGATCCATGTCAAGGCTCTAAGAGTCTTCGTCGAGTCCGTTTTGAGGTTAGGAAACACATAAAACTGAAAATTCCTGAATGTACGAAGAAAATTACATCAATTATTGTTTTCAGGTATGGCCTTCCTGTCAATTTTATTGCGATTTTGATCCACCCCAACAAAAAAAGCACAAAACGTTTGCGCGACGTCTTGAACCAACTGTACGCGCATTTGGATTCGTCGACAACTTCAACTGCACAAGCCAATCAAGATGTAAGTTAATTTTCGAAATTTGACATGTATTTTACTTGTTCTCAAATTTTTTTACGAAAATTGGTCATTTTGGGTTAATTTATTGTGTCAAAAATTAGCGTTTCCCAGGCAAATTTTTGAAGTGACGGCGGGAAGTCCGCCATGTTGGATTTTAGCACTCTTTCACTTGAGCTTGTCACGACAATTGTTTTCGCATGAGCTTTCGTTTTGGATTACAAGAAAATGTCATGTTAAAGGAACTTTACATGGAATTCAACTGTAATAACCAGTATGTTTCGAGAAAATTCTGCGAAAATTGCCAATTTTCGGGAAAAACATGTTTTTGTGGATTCATAATGAATAACGAAATGTGATGAATTTGTTTGCAGAGTATAGACATTCCTGGTCTGGGTTTTGGGTCAGCCGACTACTACCCTTACGTATTCTATAAGATAAATTTAGATTTAATCGAAAAATAAATTTCATCATCGCTTCTTTGGACGCCATGTTGGACTCCATGGATTTTTTGATTAAAGATATTTTTTTGCTTTTGCCGATTTGATTACAAAAAGAGGAAATCGAGGTGTTTCTGATTTTTACTAAAATTTAAGGAAATCATGGTCTTTTAGTTTTTGATTGAGTTTTTAGATATTCGTGCCCTATTTTACTTTAGTCTTGTTTCATTTTATTTTCGTTTCCACTCTACGATTCTTTTCCCGGTGGGTTAAGCCAAATCCAATGATTATAGAGAGTAACCGCCGTAAAACCTATGCCATACGAGTATTTTGAAATTCCAAACGCTGATCGCCGATGGCAATACGCGTACATCAAGTGATTATAATTGTGAATAGTAATGTATTATAAAGTGAACTACGAATTGTTGTATTGTAGATATTTTTAAAGAAATGTCAATCACTTGCTTATCATATAAGAATATGAAGATATGTACATTATAACAGAGAAATAGATGAGTTGTTGCATTATGTCAGGGGCTTTTATTTAAGAAATGCAAAAACAAAAAAGAAACACAAGGAATACAAGTATTACATACACTTTATTAATAGTTTTCACGTCATCGGGTTACAAGAAAATGCTGTGTAATAGGAACTTTACATGGAAAATAAATGTAATAGTAAGTATCTTTCGAGAAAATTCTGCGAAAGTGCTTTTGTGAAACCACCATTCGTTTTTGCCTGAGAAACGGCAATTTTCGACCCAAAAAATTGACCCAAAATTGCCAATTTTCGGGAAAAAACATGTTTTTGTGGATTTATAATGAATAACTAAATGTGATGAATTCGTTCGCAGATGGACATCCCTGGCCTGGCTTTTGGGGCCGACAATGACGACTATTGGCCCTACGTTTATACTAAGATTAATGTAGACTTCATTGACAAATAAATTGTTTTGCTATATAATAAATGTAAAATAATAATTCCTTTGAATTTAAAATTTATTATAAAAATTAAAATAAATGCTTTTACGAAAAAACCATCCGTTATTTTCTGGGAAACGGCAATTTTCGGAAAAATTCGGGAAAAAATAAATTTTTTCGTTCTATTATTCATCTGAATTTCATTTTCTTAAACTCTACGGAAGGAGTACACATTTTTTACATACATTTTTGTCACTTTTTGAAACAGTTTTCATGTGATTATGACATCGTGTGATGACACTAATCAGTCGGAAGTCCGATATAATAAATTAAAGTAAGCAAGAGAGGATTTTAGTACCTGAAAAAGATTTGAATATAGAAAAATGAGATTTGTACGATCAATCGTGGTGTTCTATGCAAAAAAAACGTTAGAGGAATTCGCTTGAAATGAAACATA
Organism: Platygaster orseoliae; assembly: GCA_030522825.1. Classification (NCBI taxonomy): domain Eukaryota; kingdom Metazoa; phylum Arthropoda; class Insecta; order Hymenoptera; family Platygastridae; genus Platygaster; species Platygaster orseoliae. The sequence continues at coordinate 12,015 of JAPYZL010135159.1, forward strand.
ATAATGAAAGAATTTTATAATTATTTTAATATAAATATTACGTTATATTTATAAAATAATAAAATATTTATTATATAATATAAATAATAAATTTTGTATGATTGGAAAATTCGGGCATTTTGAAAACATGGAAAATATTACATGTTTTCGACAACTTGGAAACTTTAAGAAATGTTGGAGGTAATGGAATTCTAAGAAATTTGAAAACTTACAGTTTTCGCTGAATATTGAAGTTTCATACATAAAAATGTTGACAATTTTCGACATCTTAAAGAATTTCGAAAATTATAATACTTCAGAAATCTTCAAACAGTTGAATTTCAAAAAAATAAAAATTTCAACATTACCAAAAGTTTTGAAAAATTTTTGCGAATTCAATAGTTTTTGAAATGTTTGGATATCTTTAATTTCAAATGTAAAATAGATTAAATATGTTAGTGATCTTCAACGAATTAAAAATTTTTTAAAATTTGAAAAATTATAGCTCTTGAATTTCTAGAATATTGAAGTTTCATATATACACGAAAACGTTGAGAACTTTTGACATCTTTAAAAATTCCGAAAATTATGATACTTCGAGAATAGAATATAGTTGAATTTCAAAAAAAAAAAAATTAAAAATTTCAACATTACACAAAATGTAAAAAATTTTTTTGGCTATCTTTAATTTCAAATCTAAAATAGATTGTAAATGCATTTTGACACTGACATGTCAGTAATTTTCAACGATTTAAAAATATAAAAAATTTTCTGAAAGAATGCATTTTTTGGATTTCTGTAACTTTAAAATTTGATTTTTTTTATTCGAAATTTGATAATATTCTGTTTAAACAGTTTACGAGTGTTATTTGCACAAAATTCCCGTAAAAGTTCCTGTAAAAGTTTTTTCTGAAGAGGGTGAAATTTTAAATCATTTCTAAGTTCGAGATAGAAAACCATGAATACTTTCACATCAAATTTGTTACAAAAGTACGTTTCCGAGATTCACATAGATTTCAGGACACTTTTTACCTTTTCATACTCACTTTACCGTAAAAACTCAAAGACAAGTGAAAAACCTTGCCAGCTGTAACTATGGAAGGCATTGAAGACATTCCCATAATCATTATTAGACCAAGACCAACTTTTTCAGGCAGGTAAAACCATTCCATAGAAGGCAGCACATTTACAATATTACTGCTCTGAAAATTAAACAGAAGATAGAAATTTATAAATGTTAGGCTGAAATATCTTGAAGGCGTTCTTTTTGCAATATGAGAAAAATTTACACTCCTTTTATCAATTAACATAAATGAGTTTATGAAATTCCTGAATTCTCTATCATTTTGTTACAATAATAGATAATATTTATAACTAATACTATTTCTTTAAACTTGAGATAAATCAGATTCTACCTTTTCGATGAGCTTTTCCCCCACGTAACACAAAAGGTAAATATTCGTTAAATGCGAAGAGAGTAAAAGAAAATATCCCGTGAGGCTCACGTAATCGCGAGTTTTCCATTCCTATGGAGAAAAAAATTTTTTATCACAGGGCAAGTGCTTAAAAAGCATATACATTATTTCTGCATATTATAATCTAAATTTTGTGCATGCAGAAAGATTTATTTATGGTAATTTTTTGATTTTGAACTCAAAAGCGAATGTTGAAAAAGTTACTAACCGACAGTACGAAAAAACACAAGTGACACATGTTCAATGTGCATCCCGAAAACTCAGCTAGAATTAGCAAATTTACGATTTTTTCAACTTTAGCAGCTAATCTGTGGAGAGCAAAAATATGTTTATTGTTATAGTTTTTACATTTTTTCTCGTCATTTACCGAATTGCTCGTACATGACGATCGACCGATACCTGCAAGTCCTTAATTACTCGATTTTTACTTCTCTTATTCTGATCCGAAAGGATTTCCATAAGTTTCATTTTCACGATATCTATTTGTCCGGAAACATGCAAAACAAACGTAACAGTTAAACAGCATGTAGCAATATTTATGGTGTACGCTACAATTCCTGTAACGGTCTGTAAAACCTCGGAAATTTCATAAGCTGGGCTCAGCTGAGCATCGTAAAATCTTCTGTACACCGGAAACGTCAATGATCTCATTGTTGAATTCTCCCTTTTCATCCTAACCCCCGTGTAAATTGGCATAAAACCGTGGTAAAACACCCATCCAGCGTAAGTAAAAATTACGCAAACAAGGGCCGAGAATCGCGAGATTTTAGCGTTTTCCATCATCACTTTTCTGTAAATATTCTCGCGAAATTTTCTCCAATCTTTGATTACTTCTTCGATGCACCATCGGATATTTCTCGAATTTTTTATGAGGAAGAAGTATTTGATGAATGCTATTAAATGGAATACCATTGGAGCAATGAGTCTTATCTTCAACTCGAAATCCTTCACCACAAGCAAGGTGAAACAGCCGCAAGTTATCATGACAAACCATAACAACATGGTGCAAACAACGATGAGAAATATGTTTATCCATTTATCTTTTGAAAGTGACTCATCATCAGGTGGCCAACATCCGATCATAAAAAGGAAGTATCGGTTCCAAAGAAACCCGTATTTCAAATCCGTTTCAAGTTTATGGGATTTCACTTCCATTTTTGCAAAGTGTTCACGTCGAACGTTGAAAAAACACTGAATTATTGGGTAAAACCATGCGCGAGTGCTTCATTAAAAATTTGAGGGTTTTTTCGTAAAATGTAAATCACAGTCCAAGTTTCAGAGACTTAATTTCAGGGTTAAAACTTCGCGTTCGCCGAATATTGTGAATTATTTGGTATCGCGTGATGTACTGGATTCGGATGAGATTTTTTTTTCTCGGGTCAAAAACAGTGAAAAACTTTTTGCCCGCGAAGTTTTGTCGTTTGCTAAACTTGTAATGTTTAATAATTCAGATGTGACGTGACTGGGATTTGGTTGGAAAGGAATAATTGGTCACGATATTCGTTGAGGAGGATTCTTTTTTGTTGGCGAAAGCGTTTATCATGTATTTACTGGTTCGGTTCGTATTGAGAATTTGAAAACACCCGGAAAACCAGACCTGGAATTCCAGATTCGTTCAAATACATGGGATTCCAGAAATGTTTCCAGACCGAATCAATATTTGATCAAAAATCTGGGCA
>JAPYZL010135188.1:0-18245 GCA_030522825.1 Platygaster orseoliae
TTTTTTGAAAAATTGCAAAGGACTTTTCGACTCAGAATAATATGGAGAAAATTTCAGCAAATTTTTGTCCGTAGTGTTTACTCCCACTTCTCGGAAAAGAGCGTTTATTGGTTAAAATTCAAACCCGAATATCTCGGCCAATTTTGAGTTTTGAGAAAAGTGGAAGAAGACTTTTTGTCTCAGAAAAATTTGAAAAAAAATTGCTTAAAATATTGCACGTCGATTCTGGGACGGTCTGTATACATGTTATATACTTTTCTCGAAAACTTATTGAAATATTGAAATTTTACTAACTTGTTGATCAAATAAAAAAAAAAAAAAAAAACGAATGCAATATGGAAATGTTTCAGTGGAAAATTTTTTGATTTTTGAATCCAAAAACATAGAATATGTAGTGAATGTTTTAGTAATTTAATAACTTTGCCGACACTGTACAATCGATACAACTTTTTTTTAATTTTCTAGAAAAAGATTTGCTGCACAACAAGAAAAAATTCTCTTGTGATTCTGATGGAAGACGAACCCGCTAATTTTCATTATTTTTAGAGTGCAAAAACTTTTGGTAACTTTATGAATTGTTAAGAACATAGTTAAATAAACAAAATTTGGTATAAATTTATACATAACTACATAAAAATGCAAGAATCCTAATGGAAAACTACGAAATTCTATAAAATGTTATATAGATCCTGAATAATACCACGAATTTCACTAGGTGTAGCCACCTCGTGAGTATGAGCGTACCGAGCGTACTAGACGACATTTTTCACGTAAAAGTTATTTTATAAATTAAATGTATTAATTTGAAACAATCACAGTTTTGTACGAAATAGCCAATTTCTTATGAAAATTTCCCAGTTTATGAGAAATGTATAGGGCACAAATTTTTTCTTACAAAAAATTTGAAATTTTTCATAAACTTGTCACTTGTTTTTATAATAAAAATTGACTTCTTAGTTTCTTATAATGTCACTCTATAAGAAAATTTTAGCCAAACTGAATTTATCAAAGACTTAATTTTAAAAAGAAAAGTAAATGAATGTGTGCATTATCTGGTGTCGAAATTTCACGATCGTAAAATACAAAAGCGTTTTTTTCCAAATAACTCAAATCAAAACAATAAGTAGTCGTACGGATTAGAATTTTTGTCTATTGTCTGATGAAATTTGGGTGAATCTACTGTCAAAAAAAGATTAATTAATTTTTTACGATCTTATATTTCGTCTATGAACTCGGAGAAAAATTGATCAATTTCTTCACAGGAAATTGTCTATTGCGTCTAAAAATAAAGCTTTTGAGTAAGTATTTTTTGAATAATTTAGAAACCGGTGTATATTTCAGTTGAAAAATTTATATTAATCGTCGAATTGATCAAACAATGAATGGAGATAATTTTTCTTCTTTCACCGAGATTGTTGGTCGATGAAAATACATGCAATCATCAATAAATGTCATGACGTGAACATATTTTTCAATATCGCGTAGCTCCATCGATTTTCAGAGTTTCGAATAATTTTAAATTAAATTCGTATTGAAACTCTACAAACTGTACAACAAAATATTACAAAAAAATTAATTCAAGTTTCATTTCATTCTGTCTATATTCATCATTGACACAGGCATTGATTCCAATCATCGTGATGAAAATCTGATGAAAATCGCTGAACTGATCTTAGAAAATTGAAGTTGCTGTAATCGTTCGCAAAGAAAATTTCAAATGTAATTCTGGACACAATTTCTTCGTTGTTATACGTATTTTTTGTAACGTAAAAAAATTTATCTTCATCGTAAAAATTGGTAAAATTGCAAAAACAGAGATGAAATGGAAAATTGAAAATTTCCTTTATCGTGTGACTCATTGATTTTTGAGCAGTTTCTTTATTGTAAGTTTAATAAGATTGGCACATCAAAAATGGAAGATAATTTAATTTTGTCAACTAAAACCCTTGAGATGGTAAATTTAAAAATTCAAAAACTATTAGGTAACCAATTTGAACATCTTTTCTTTTTTATACATGCTTGTTTAGAAAGAGGTAAAATTTATGAATTCTTTTTTAGTTTTTCATACTATTTCACTGAGTTTCAGAAATTTCGTAGATACACAGAAAATTTCATAAATTCGAAAAATTTGTCAAAAATAAAAATATATACTGTTGTACGAAAATCGTCGATTGTTTGAAAAATTTTAATTTTAATCCAGTGACTCTAAAAGTTTTGAAAAGTAAAATGACCCTACAAATGAGAAATATTGACAACAGTTTTAAGAAATTCGAAACATTCAAAAAATTTCAGGAAGAGTCGAATTTTGTATATAGTGTCAACATTTTCAAAAGTCCGTTAAAATAGAGACATCGTGAGAGTTTTCAAAAATTTTTAATATATAAGAGAATGTTATAAAGGTTGATATGGAACGTTGATAATTTCGAAAATGGCATAAATATCAAGAAACTTCGAAAATTTTAAGTAATTGAAAATCATTCGAAATTGTAAAAAAAGTTCTGATTTTTCTGGAAGAATTGAAATATTTACAGAGTTACAAGACTGAGTTTTTTTATTTCAATTTTTACTTATTTCAAGTCGTGATGAAAAATGAGTAAGAATTTGTGCAACGCAAATATGATTATTTTATCATGTGAACAAACTTATTTCGAAAGCAAAACGTTTAGTTCCCGTTCAGTTAATATTCTTGATGTCTACGAAAATTAAATCGTTTACTCAAGATCAATTCAGTTAAATGATATAAATCCTTCTTGATTTCTTGTTGTAGCAACTCGTGATAAGACTAAACAATTTCGAATGACAATAATATAGACAAATGATACTAAGGTCGAAAGAATTTGCATTTATTACTCAAGTAAAGAAAATTATTATTCCTATCAGTTAATCATTTAAGTATCGATCCCTACTCCGGGTATTTTATACCTGGTGATTTGTTTTTGCCGGGTCTTATTTTTGTAATGACTTGGGAAACAGGGTTGTGAATTGACCTAAATTGTACGCTTCAATTGTGCGGAATTAATAAAAAAGTTATAAGATTTTGAACCTCGCCGGGGTAAAGTATACCCGATGAAGGAATAACGTGATATTTTGAGGTGTATGAACTATGGGTTAATAATCCACGATTCAGCTAACAGCTAAATGGTGATTAAATCATATCGCAAAGTTCATTGAATTTCCCTTAAATATTGTTGTCAATAAAATTACTTTTATACTGTTTACGTTATATTTTATTTGCCAACTCATAAATTTGCTAACTTGTGTGAAATTCATTTTAGTACAACGACCTCTTAAATGATAAAATGTAAAGATGTTTTGTCAAAGCATGCTAATTTCTAAAATAAAATGGTTATGACACAAGTGGAAAATTTTTTCTGTGCTTTATCTAAGCTTCATTATGTCCAGACATTAGAATTTCTTCACCGAATCAGAGCTATGTACAAATTTGTAAATGATTAAATTATTTCCACACTGTTTTCGTTATCTTTTCATTGTCGACTAATAGACATTTTCTGACTTGCGTAAAATTCACATTATTACTAAACGAATACTAAAATGATTAAATGCAGATATATTTCGTCAAAACATGCTGATTTCTAAAAAGAAATCCTTTTGACTCATGTGGCAATTTTTTCTTGTATTTTATCTAAGCTTCATTATTTCCAGATATCATAATTTCTTCACCAAGTTAGAAGTGTGTATAACTGCTCGGATTTCTGCTTCAAGTCAACAGTTGAAACTCAATCGACTACCGATTTCTTTGCTCTAACCACCATTATGCAGTTTAAGTTGATCAGTGCGATTTTCGCACTTTTATTCATCACGATGTTCGTTGTTGCTGAGAATGCTCCGAGGTACGTACATATTTAAATCACAAATCATTATTGAATTGAATTTTGAAAAATTATGTCTTATGTTCCAACATAATAAAATGCATTATTCTGGTTTTTCATGTCATTGAAACGGATTATTCTCCTTACGAATCTTAGACCGAAGGTCATTTTCCTCGTTCCAGGTCACGTATGATATTGCTGAAGCAGCAGAAATTGCTATAAAATGTTTACATATCTTTAACATCTAAAAAAAAAAGATTTACTGTGTCAGCAAGAAGATGTGCTGTTTTTACACAGAATTTGATAGGATGAATTTTTCTTGCAACAGTAACTTTTTTTTGTAGCCTCAAAAAATTTTTTTACTACCAGAGCACAATTACAATGCAATGGAGTTTTATGCACAATTATTATGCTTTGGCAACAAAAACGATTTGTTCGGCAGCAAAAAAAAAAAGTTACTGCTACAAAAAAATCATCCTCTTAAGTTGTGTTGAAACAGCATATCTTTTTGCCGCTACAGCTAATCCGTTTTTTCCATGTTTTCTTCATATACAAAAGTCTTGTAAAAATTTCTGAAATTTCTTGTTTTTGTTGAGTGAAACTGTGCTTTTTGAGTAATCAATGTATTAATATTTTGATGGTTCAGAGATGACAACGTTTCGGGACACCAACTGGTCAAACGCGGGGGTCCACAATGGTCTAGAGGAAATAAGCTGCCAACACCACCGCCACCATCTCCACCACCACTAAGGTAAAATATAATTACGATTAACATGATTTTCATATATGATTTACACAAAAAATATTTACCACCACATAGAGTAACCAAAACGTAAAAAAAATTTTTTTTTTACATATACCAGTTATTGAATCACAGTTCGTTGATGTTAAAATATGACTTTTTTGAATTTTCAGGAGAAATGGTTTTGGAAACTTTGAAATTGGCAAATGAAGTTCATACTACAATCGTAGCAGAACAGTGTAAAATAATGTCCTTCATCCTTCGTTTGTAATAAATGAAGCAGGCAATAAATAAAGGTTCTCTGCCTTGATATAAAAAGAAGTTTTATTGATTAATTTATTAGAGTAACACCTTTTGCCACTTTTTTTTTCTTTTCAAGAAAACAGCTCGTTTCCTAAAAATTTTCGTCGACAAAGTATAATGTAGATGAATGACAATAACTTCCTTAAATTTCTAAAATAAAATATTTCCACTTCAAATATACAATTTTACACCTAACATGTCAAATTCGAACAGTTTCTATTGTTACTAGTTTTTTAAATTTCCTTTCTGAATTTTACCTTGAAAAATTCAATTTCAATGCATACATATTCCCTAATTCTCCGGAAAAAGATCTTTTTAGTTATTATTTTCTATCGAAACAAAAGTGAGTGTTCTAAACAAAATTTTTTTCGATTTCCCAAAATAGAAATACAGTAAACTTTCCTTTATTCCAACGCTCGCTTATTCCAACGATCGTGTATTCCAACTCGTTTCCGCTCGGTTATTCCAACTGGCGATGCCCCTCCACCTCTCACCACTTTTTCTGCGCGGCCTATCCCGCGTGATGTGAAATTGTGTGCGTCGTGCGTGCTCTGACGTGCTCACAGTTACGCGAGTCACGACTCACGATGCATCATTTTATCTCTCTCGCACACGAGACTGTTCATTGGTTGCCCCGCGTGGCGACATAGCCAATGAGAGTTACTGACAAAGACATGCGGTAGAGGTAGGAGCCCCTTCAGAGTTGGAAAAACCGAATGTTTACGTTTCGCGGTGGTTGGAATAAACGAAAGTTTACTTGTAATAGAATACATATCTATTAATGTATTATTCTACCTAATATATAATAATAATATATTATATTATCATAAGAAAATCATGAAAAATAATGGAAAAAGGAACAAAATCAAGTGAATACCAACTAAACTAATTATGTAACTTCAAATCATCAAGTACAAAAATCAAAAGTTCGGACTAAAATAAGTCAATAACAAGGCTTTCGACAAAAAAGAGAGTCTAAATACGTGTACGCATTTTTTATTATAAACTACGAGAAATCTTTCCAAAAATGCCTTGCAATTGCAAAGAATAATATTCTCATCGCAGTTGATACTTTGCGTTCTTCGCGGTTTGCAGCCTACAATCCGAGTGGTAACAACCAGCAACTAGAAGCTGATGGTCTCTGTGTGCGCATCAAAATACACGGCTTTCATATGCCGGAGGTGACAGTAATTAATATCCTGAGAAAAATTGTAGTTTAATGGTCGGAAAAAAACACTGCTATCTGACGTTACCCAGTACGCATGAACGCAAGAAGGGTTCTCATTAGAAGCCTCTCGCCAGTAATAATGCCCGCTCTAATGCGCAGCTTCGAGAAGCGCAATTGCTCCCCGCCTTCGGCGCTTTTAATGAATCGCTCGCGCTTTTTTCTTTGCCGCGATACGCTGCAATATGCATGCAAAAGGCGCGTCTTTTCATTCATCACAGTTTTTTTCCATTCGAGCGAGATTATGTATAGATAACCAAATTTATGCAAGTTCTAGTGCATGCGGTTACATGCTCAATTACGTTAAATGTATTTTTTGATTTTTTAAATATTTGGGAAATATTTGGATGATAGTTCAAAACCAACACAACGGGTGTAACTAGAATTACATTAACTACAGCGATGTAGGCAGGAAAATTTTCGGGAGGGTTTCGTCGAAAAAAAATATTTGTGCGCTTCTAACCTAATCATCTACCTACAAGTAAGTGCAGTTTTCGTAATTCGAATTTAGTAATTCATAGTTTCTTAGGAAACGAATCACATCTACAAATCACCAAGTTACCCAGAAACGTACCATAATTTAAGGCCGGATTCGTCTACGATCTACACTCATTGTACATGTGGTTATTCGGATCTCGACGATCTCTCGGTAAATCATTCAAGCAAACACGTTTTCCCGAAATAGAAAAATAGGCGAGCAAGAAAAGGGAGAGTTGCTCAAAAAAAAGGAGGAGGAGAAAAACATGAAAAGTTGGGCGCACATGAATGGCTCATGTGGGGAAATCGTGCGTGAAACCATGGGGTTCCCACTATACCGCGATTTCAGCGCATTTTCCAGTGCTGAGACGAGTCAGCGGCCCGAAAGACGGACATCATGGATGGATCTTCTTTTCTCGAGGCGTATCGAACTGCACGGCGGGACAGTTCGGCCCTTGCGGCCCTTTGATCCCGTCCGACGGCTCTTCCCTTTCTTCTCCCCGCTTATTTCGAAGCAAGCACCAGTGCTAATTACGACGGGCTTTGTGTTGTTATTTTCTTCTTCCCTGTACACACATTTTTCCCCGAGTTTCTTGAAACTCGCATCGGTCACTTTACGACTCATTCCGTTTGTTGATCGATGAGAAATTCATCAACTTCTTGGATTCCATTGAATTTCATTTACTATTGATGGATGTCATAAAGAAATTGTTAATAGCCCTTTATATTTAATTATGTTCACAATTAAAACATCAACAACATAAACATTCTTATACTTACTTTCTTGGAGTTGAAATGAGAATGTTGTTCTAGTTAGAAAAAAAAACGAAGGCAAGCAACGAGATCTGTGATGATTACCCATCTGTGGAGATCGAATTGCCCCAGCTCAGCTTCAGGGACGACGCGAATATTCTCGTGCTCCACGGGTCCTTTGTACGAATTTCATTATGGTCGACAATGGGGTCTTCGCCGTGCCTTACCAGTGCCGGGCAAATAATAATGGTGTAATGGCAAGTGGGCTCTAATAAATTCCATTATGTCCCCGGCTCCTTCTGCGAAGGACGCTGTGTATTTAACTATACGTTTCCAAAGGAACGAGAAACGCACTCGGTCCTCGCTGTATTATGTGTACTATAGGTATGTAGTAGCTGAGCTTCAAAAAATAAAAAAAAAAGAAAAATACGTCTCTTCAATGTGAATAATAGGGGCGCAAACACGTACGGGCCTCCTTACGGAAAGTAGCACGGTACGTCGTGTTTCGTCACTGTCGATCTGTCGCGATCGTTTCGGGGGAGAACAAAATCGAAGAGATTCGTTGTTTGGATTTAAAAAATCAGGTTGTTCAACATAAAAGAAGAATAACCCTGCTACAAAAAACTGATGAGATTTCGATCAGTTTTCATCATTTCACATAAAGTTACTCAAATTTTGTATCAGTTATCATTATTTTACATAAAGTTGCTTGAATTGTGTATCAGTTTTCATCAATTTTCATAAGGTTCGAGAAAATACTAAGTTATTCTCTATCATTCTACATCAGTTTTCATAAGGTTCAGTTTCATACTGAAAAAAACTAAGTTTTTTACATCAGTTTTCATCAGTTTTCATACGGTCGGAGAAAATACTAAGTTATTCTCTATCATTTTACATCAGTTTTCATAAGGTTCAGTATCATGCTGAAAAAACTAAGTTTTTTTACATCAGTTTTCATAAGGCTGGAGAAAATACTAAGTTATTCTCTATCATTTTACATCAGTTTTCATAAGGTTCAGTTTCATGGTGAAAAACTAAGTTTTTTTACATAATTTTTCATCAGTTTTCATAAAGTTCAGTTTCATGCTGAAAAAACCAAGTTTTTTTATGTATTTATTATAGGAATATATATATATATATATATATATATATATATATATATATATATATTTATATCATTTTACATATTATTTGAAATATATAAATATATAAATTTTTTTATCTATAATATATTTACATTAGTTTTCATAATTTTTTTTATCTAACTGTGTCAATCATGTTTTATCGTTTAAAAATTGTTTTTCGTAATTTGTTTATAAAATAACAGTACGATTTTGTCAAACCTTGCAATAACATGGGATGTAAAAAAAAATCTTGCAAAATGAGATTGACCTTTTCATTTTCATTACAGACACACACGTTCAGTAGAGTAATGGTTAGGTAGGCAGGTAAGTAATAGAAAGGTTGTAGGTTCAAATCCTGGTTAGGACAATATATGCACGATAACAGGTACGCATTTTTGAGTGTCGTAGATTATTCTACATGCACAATATGTATTATTTATACAATAAAAAAAAGTTTTTTTCATCAAAATAATTTTTATAGTAATTTTTTGTAGGAAAACGTGATGTAAATTGATGAAAACTGATCTAGTTCAAAATCTTCATCAGTTCCATCAGAATTTATCGAAACTGCATAACATTCCATCACATAAATATTATTCAAAGTACATCATTTTACTTCATAAAAATACGAGACAATAACATGATGTAAATTGATGAAAACTGATCTAGTTCAAAACTTACATCAGATTTCATCGGTTTTTTTCAACAGGGAACGTTTGAAACAACCAGTTACATTTTTTTAACCTATTGTTTTAATTTTTTTTCGATTCATTTGATCTTTTTTGTTGCCAGAACACAATCATTATGCATAAAATTTCGTTGCATATTAATTTTGCTCTGGTAGTAAAAGAGAGTTGTTAAAAAAAGCAGTTGTGTTGAAACAGAACATTTTTTTCTGAGACAACAATTCTTTTTTTATTTTTTTTTTTTTGTGAAGTATCAAAAATAGTAAAGTTCCACTATTTGATTAGCCATTTTTCACCTAACTACAAAGTGTTGATTTTTTTGACTGCCGAATCAGTCAAATATTGACTATCACATTAATTTCTTGCAGTAAAATTTTTTTCTTCACGCAAAATTTTGTTTTTCATATTTTTCATATTTTGACTGATTACAATCAGTCAATCACATGACACTGAATAAGTTTAAAATGTACTGAAAAAATTATTTTTTTTTTATGACTGCATACATAATACAGCTGTTTTTAGTAAATGACTATTTACATCGTTGTTTGAACATTTCGATATTCATATGACTGAACTATTCCTTAGTCAAAATTTTTTACTATTGAATTCTACATAGATTGTAAATGCGTAACTGTAATGTATATAATTGATCTTGAACTATTTCAATCAGTAAAATTTTACTGTTTTCAGTGTTAAATGTTTATTGACTAATTAGAAGTCTTTTTTTGATTATTTACTGGTGGCTTTCTTTTAGCTAGGCAAATTAGTCAAATATGCACGGAAAAAAAAGGATATGCTGTATGAGCAAAAAGTTTTGCTGTTTCAACACAACTTGACAACGGTTTATTTTTTTGCAGCAGCAGCTTTTTTTGTTGCCTCAAGAAACCTTTTTTGCAACCAGAGCACAATCATAAAGCATAATTTTCCATTGCATAATAATTGTGCTCTGGTATAGAAAAAGATTTGTTGAGCTACTACTGCTGCAAAACAAATTCTTTCTGTCAAATTGTGTTGAAACAGCACATCTTTTTGCTGATATAGCAAATCTTTTTTTTTTCATTTGACTATGAGATAGTCAAAATTAACTATAGAAAATGAAGAGAGTATGAAACGTTTATTCTTGAATTGAAGGATAGATGAATAGTGATCATATTCCTAAGGTACATGTTTGACTGTATAAATAAAAATGATGAGCAATAAGAACTAGATGAATGGAAGAAAATTAGTTTCTACCCATGGTTGACTAACAGGAGCTATAACTACTAAAAGAGTCAGGACAATTATTTAGTTTGTTAGAGATTCAACTAATTTGGAATATTAATATTTAATAATGAAATCCTTCCAAATATATACTGAATTTGATAAATCGAATGTACATTTTTTTATGAAACTGATTAATGATTTTATTTTTTATATTTTTCACGTATCTTTTTTATAGGAAGAGAAAATAATTTATAACGTGTGGTAAATAGCTTTGTTGTTTATCATTCTAAGAATTTGGTTTTAACATTTGTAAAGATAGTATGTTGTTCTCTAGAATATAATGGTAAAATTATTTTACTTCCAGAATGAACGATTTTTTTATTTTACATTCTAAGATTGACAGATAAAATGCGTTTCATATAAGAGTTACGTATTCTAGAATTTCATGTTCTTGAAGTCAGATTTCCAACGCACCATTTCATAGCATTTTAGATCCTCGTTTTTAAAATAAAATACCATTAAAAAAAATTCATATCACAAACATTAAGAATTCGATACTATGAAGATCTAAATAGTTGAAATTTATATTTTACCCTTTATGTTTATTGAATTTTATTATCTAGGATCTAAATTTCATTCACTATTTATTATCAAACTAAAAAACTTTAAAATAAGAAACGAAGAATCAAAAATTAAACAAATTCAGGATTGAAAATCGAAAACTATTGGAATCGCTTATCTAGGATAATTTTTCTGCAATTCTGAATATTCATATAGCATGTCTGTAATAAAACACATTGATATCAATGCAGTTGAAATTAAAAAATTCATTTAAAAAGCTATGTTTAATATATTGCAAATTTATATATTTAAGATTTTTGCGATTCTGTAAAAAACTATGAAAAGTTTCCAACAGTATTGACTTTTTAGACATTAACTACAATTTCGAATATTTTGACAGTTCTATAACAGTTTTTAAACATTTTCCCAAAAAATCATGTCATTCTTTTATTTTCCGATCTTATCTTGAACTTGACTTTTCCCACCTATTTCCCACGATTCTAACCTTTTTCACCAAAGCAGTTTCCGTCAAGTTACATTAAAAAAAAGTTCAAGTAAATAAAAAAAAAAAAAAAAAATGAGAAGAGCAAATGGCACAATAATTTTTTAAATAAGAAATATGTAATATAAAATACCAGAACTTTATGTACAATTATGAAAAGCTCTTTGAATTCATTTTCTAAAATAATCATTTCTGTAATACAATATTCTGAAATCGATGAATTTAAAATCAAAGAATCCCAGAACACATGATCCAGATTTTCAGCTTTGTTTATTATATAGTAAATTTACATGATTGAAAATTTCATAATTTTTTAAAAAACTATGAGAAGTTTCCAATAGTACTGATTTTTTTCACACGAACTCGAGTTTCTACTGTTTTGACAGATTCCTTATGCATATTAACTATTTCCACGAAAAATCCTTCGATCCAATAACTTGTATCATCTTGAACCTGACTTTTACCACCAATTTTGATGATTTCTCGATCCATTAGAGCAAAAAAAATGGAAAAGTAATTTTTTGTTTATTCGCCTCAAGCTTTCGGCCTTGTATTGAGCCCTTATTGGTAAAATAATATTTTTACGACGCATTTCTACTTTTCTTTTGTAAAATAAAGTCAGTTTACTCTATTACAAATATAAATAATAGGTAACAATGTGTTACATAACATCCTTAATTATTTTAATCTTCACCGTACTTCTTACATTGGAACGTAGTTCGGAAAAAAGCCTGAAAAGTAACAAGAAATTAGTTTTTCATTTTTTGTTGTTCCAAAAAATCAAAAAAACATGAAACTTATAAAGAATAAATAAATAACGTTACCCAATAAATTTCTTTACCAATTTCCTACAATTCGTACTTCTCAAGCCAAAGCCGCTTCCGTCAAGTTACATTTAAAAAAAGTTCAAGTAAATCGAAAAAAAAAAATACAATCCACGAGAGCAAATAGCACAAACGAGACCGAAGACAGCTAAACTTGTTCGAGGTCCATTTCCATTGTGGCGGCACAGACCTCCCTCCCCCCTTCTCCCCATCCCCCCTCGCGGTATTCGATGTCGGCAACCTGTGCTTGCATCTTCGCGAACGACACTTGAGTTCAGTTGGTTCCGAGCCGCTTCGAAAGTAGCCTCGTCTATCGCGCGCGTTTCGAAATATACCCAAGCACGAATTCGTGCCCTTCCATGAACGGAAATACCGGAAACTTGACCAATAACAAGTTCGCGAAAATCGTCGATTCAAAGGTGAAAATTCGGGAAATCCCCGGGCTCGCCACGGGGTTATGGGGAGTTTTCCGAAGAGTCGGCTCCTGATTGACGGCGGCGCAAGAAAAGTTGGTTCGACCTCGGGGCGATAAGATTTTTTGGGAGAAGAAAAAAAAATGGGGGTCGGAAAAACTTGGTGCCTGGTGCTTTTTGGATTGTTGTGGTGCTGTGGGGGAGCGGTGGTGAGGGGCTGGGGGATAAACCACGCGGGCCATCCGGGGACCAACACGAAATGCGAGCGGCTGAGCGTTTCCTTTTGCCGCGGGCTGCGATACAATCTCACCGCCATGCCTAACTTTATGGGCCACGAGGATCAGCTGCAGGCCGAACGCGGGGTGCGTTTTTTTTTATTTATCTTCACTTTTTTCCCTTTCGTTATATTCCTCTCGGCTTTTAAGGATTATACGCGGAGGAATAATATCATCAAACGGCTTTTCGCGCTTCTGCAGGAAACCTTGCACAACCTTATGGTTATTGTCAGCGATATCGTGGTTGGGTAACCAAAAGTTATGTTTCACTAATGGAAAATACTTACAAAAGAATGCCATATTTTTTTCAAACATAATTCGCCGAATAATGCAAAAAGTTTTTTTTTAATTAATTCAGGTGAGGTAGCAGAAAAAATGATCGTTTTCTTGAATACCTATAAAATATTGGATTTAGAATACTTTGATTCCTGAAGCATTAAATATCAGAAAGCAAAATGGAAATTAATAATACCAGAACATTTTTCGAGTTGTATAACTTATGTGGAAATATGAACATTTCTAAAAGTAATAGAAAAAGACTAAAAAATTCTAACCACAGCAACTTAAAAATCACAAAAATCTAGACTCATTACATTGAATACGTCCATGAAAAATGTTAGGCTCTTGACTTTAAAATTTATCCAACTTTGAAACTTCAAAATTCGTAAAATTTCAAAATCTTATCACTGAAACCAGATCTTCAAAGATTCAAAATCATTAAATCTTGAAAGAAAATAAAATATTTTTTAAGTATTTCAAGAATTTTCGTAATGTTAACGTTATCCATACAATTTCGTCGTATTATTTGATATTTTTGTATATTTATTAGATTTCTATGATTAACTCTACGGATTTCTACTATTCCCTGTTAAAGTATTGAAATGTTAAAATATTTTCAAGTAACTTGAATATGAATGTATTTCTAATTAATTTGTAAATCGCTACATATAAATTTGATATTCTAGAATTTAATTTTCAGTAAATTTCCAGTATATTTAAAAATTAATTTGAAAATACGATTTACCTGCATTTTGAATATCATATAGTTTTTTTTTATTTTCGTACTTTCGAAGCTTCAATAACACCTTTTAACGTTTTAAAGTATTCTTTTAAATTTTTAGTATTTCTATAGTTTTTCATAGACGTTTTTTTATAATTTGATGTTCTAGAAGTTCAAGTTTAGTGGATCGCACGCATTCATTTAGATTTTTCAATTAACACTTCTTTAAAAAATTCTGATACTCGAAGTTTTTTTTAAAGTTTGTTAATGTTACCAAATACATAGTATTTTTATGAGTTTCTGTAATAATTTTTTGAACTCGATGCTTCTCAGTTCAAAGTGTCGTACATTATTATCAACGTTTTTGTCATTTTTTTTAATTCATTAAGTACAAGGTTCAGACAATACTCTTTTAATTTTTTTTACGTTATTCTAGCCAAACATTTATATTTATAATTTTGCTGAAGCCATAATATATGCTTTTTTTCATGTTAGTAGAAAGAATCCTGAATTTTATATAAATTTTAGAATAGAAGACTATTTGTTACGTCCTTTAAATTTCAGAAAGTTCACTTTTGACCATTTTAATTTATTTTCTTTATTTAAATTACTATTTATACTGATTGGTTCATTTTGAAATTTCTTAATCATTGTGTAACGAATTATTTTGTTATGGTTTGTATTTTCATTGATTTTTTAGTTAATATTTCTTATTTTTCCAACTTTCACATCAAATAATAATTAATTTTATCCATATTATTTATTTTAGATAGTAAAAATTATCTTAAACTTCGCGTTTTTATTAAATGCATTATTATCAAATAAATAATTCTTCAATTAAATAACTTTTGAGTGATTTTAAAATATTTCAGTACCACATTGTTCGAATACGTATATTAGTTTTTGTTTGCATTTTTATTGTTATTGAATAATTATTTAGTATAATATGATAAATGTTGTAGCATTAGTAAATGCATTAATATTATTTGAGGATCATTCCAAATTATGCATTTTCATGTACGTGACGTCTTTTCTTTTTTCATATACTTTATTCTTTACGTGACGCTCGTTTTTTGGATTGAAAATAAAAAAGATTACATTTTTCTCTAATCAAGCCACACATAAATGGTCACATTATCCTGTTAAACCTCAATCATTCATCTTCCGTCGCAGCGATCGGTGATGCATCTCGCGACCTTTGATTCCCTGCCCCATGAAAACTTTGTATGTACAATCCCGACTTGTATCTCTCGTCATATCTTGCAGCTCCTCTACCCCTCAATCCTATAACTTTCCAAGAGCTCGATTACTCAAACATTAGAGGTACCACTGAAATCTGGAAGAAATTTTTATTTCACTGTAGATTGTGCGTGATAGCATTTAATAAGTTATTTCAAATTTGAAATTTTGGGCAGAGTATCTTATTTGAAAAATCCATGTATAAATCGACATAATACCAAAAAATCCTACAAATTGTATACATACTGGAAGAATATCAAAAATTCTGAAAGTACTAAGAGTATATGAAATACTAGAAATATTTCAAAATACTGTTGGTTTGAAGAATCCAATAAATAAAATAATTTCTATAGAATTCACATTTCTGAAAAATAAAATTCTAAAAAACATTTTTGGTGATCAATAACAATACTAGAGATATATAAAAAAACTAATATAACATTTTACAAAATATAATAAATACAACAAGAAGACTACTGAAAAATCTGTTCAAATATGTAAATCTATCCAGACATCATTTTCTGGAGTATCGATTCAAATACTATAGTTTGCACAATCTTTGAATCCTCGAGCATTGAATTCTACAAATCGACATAAAAACCCTTTCAATTATCCAATATCTTCCAAAATACCAATTTCATATAATTTCGAGATTCTACTAACGAGTGATTTGAGAAGTCAAACGTATTCCAAAAATCAGATCATACATAAAATTACAATTTTATTACCATTACATTTTATACTTAAAATAAACAACAGCTCCAATGAAAAATATTCCGGAATCTCCACGAAACAAAATAACTATTCCTTACTCTTAAAACGGAATGTAAAAAACAAAAACAAATGAGTTTGTGCAACGCTTGAATGAACCCAACGAAATAACCGCAAAAAAAGACTCTACTGCTGGGCAGTGAGAAGAAGAAAACGGCGAGAGCGAACATGCTGAAATTGGCTTCTAATTGCGTCCCCCGCGGTGCCCGCGAAGACGCATGCGATTTTGATTCATTTCGTGGTCGTTAATGAGCGCTCTTGCTTTGATCTCCGATTATTTATTAGCGCTCGATGTGGGGGGAATTCAAAGTGGAGTGAGGGGGGGGGGAAGATGAAAAATAAAAAAAAAGTAGACAAAAAAATCGTAATGAAACGCTTCGGCCATTACCGTATCTTGGGGTATCGCTCTCGCGAGGGCCGTTGCATTAGCGCTTATCCTGCTCAGCGCATTAAAAACCGATGACGGCGCGGGCGCCCGTCTAACGCGGGATAAAGCAGTAATTAAAAGGCCTTCACGGCCCCAAAATTGCTCGCGTCTTTTTTGCGTGGTCCGAAAAAAAAGTTCGCCCTGAGAAAGAACTCGAGTTTCTCCAAGTTTTTTCAAGTATTGAAAAATTGAGACAGTGAGCTTTATTCATTATTTTCATGAGTATATTTAAAAATAAGTTGGTTGATTGTTTAATAATTTTGTGATACGTTGTGCATGAACCGATCTATAAAAGTCGAGGAATCGGTAATCAAGAATTAGTTAGAATTAGTCACATTAGCCACTAATTGACGCCTTAAAAGTCGAAGGAATGTAGTCGAGTTTTGTCCCGGTTTTCCCAATGAGTTCAATCTTACGTGCTTGGATTAACTGCAGCGGTAGACGAATAAAAAGTATCTATTATCGCGGATTGGTCCCGTACTTGGACAGATTGTTCCTTTTCCCACATAAAACTTGGAGCAATCTGGAATGTTTCATATTACACTAATGATCGTGCAGTAAACTACGGCTTTTATTAGCTTAGAAGAAAAGAAAAAGTTGTGAAGCTGAGACTTTAGAAGAGCAAGAATCGATCGGACATTCCATTTTTCGTATTCTCGCGATTCGAATGGAAGAATTCATAATGTGTTTTTGCTTTCGTATCTTTAAATTAGGTACAAGTAATTAGCTATTCTTTAATTCATTATTCCATTTAAGTCCCATTTAAGTTGATGAACTGCTTCCTGTCTCGTGAAATAATGATGACAACGATAAGATTTTGATGAGTTGCAGGGGAGTAGGCAGAAAAAATTTCGGGAGGGGTTTTTCTAAATAATATATTCATTTCGCAATTTTATAATTTTTAAGCTTCGATGATCTGGTAATAGAAGAACGATTGTTCAATTTTTTGAATTTTGGGATTTTAAAGTCGTACAAGTTTAAACTTGAGAGTCCTACTTCTTTATTTTCGTATTTTATACAATGGAATTCGATTTCCGTACTTTTCAAGTCACTGAGTTAAAAATATTTTTTTCAAATATATTTGGTGTTATGCATAATTCGTGGGTTTTTGTGAAATTTTGAAATTTTTTTTTAATTTTTGCTGATTTTTTTTTCAGAATTATAAAATTGGATGCTCTAGAAATAATAATTCTATGAAATTTGAATATTTTTATCAATTTTCGAAAATAATAAAATAATGCAGATTTAAAGTTTTAATGGATTTCTAGAATTTCTGTATTCTACATGATTTATATAATTCTATGTAGTATTTTCTGGTATTTTTATAGATCAAATCTATAAAATTAAATGATTTACTACTATAATATAAAAGTGTGAAATTTATTTTTCAGCTGAGAATATTTTTTACATATTTTCAGTATTTTTTTATTTTCCTATTTTTCAAGATTTAAAAATTTCCCAAAAAATTATTTATACATTGTTTTAAACTATTATTAAATTACTAGTATTTCTCGCAATTTTTTCGTATTTACGAAATACTTAAGGAATCTTCAGTATTGTCGATGATCACTATATGTATAAATTTCTAGAATTTAAGTTTGGATCGATTTTCAGTAATTTCATAGATTTCTACAAAAAAAGATTTCGAATACGTTATTAATTGTTTCGTAGATTTTATTTATTTATATATTTTTTTTAGTAGTTGTAAGATTTTGCAAAATTTTCTAATTCTGTAACAGATTTCTCGTATTTTCATTAATTGCTTTATACCCTTTTTAAAAGTTCATAGGTTCCCTAGCAAAGTATGGGGTCAGCACTTTTGATGACCAAGTGCTGACCAACTGCTGACCAGGCGATTTTTCATAAAAAAATCAGTATTTTGATGAAAAA